>JAAAWM010011221.1:0-68175 GCA_036873465.1 Thinopyrum obtusiflorum
CCTGAAAAGGACTAAGGATATGTTTCTCGTTTATGGAGGTGACGAAGAGCTCGCCGTAAAGGGTTACGTCGACGCTAGCTTCGACACAGATCTGGATGACTCGAAGTCACAAACCGGATACGTGTATATTTTGAATGGAGGAGCAGTAAGCTGGTGCAGTTGCAAGCAAAGCGTCGTGGCGGGATCTACATGTGAAGCGGAGTACATGGCAGCCTCGGAGGCAGCACAGGAAGCAGTCTGGATGAAGGAGTTCATTACCGACCTAGGGGTGATTCCCAATGCGTCGGGCCCAATGACACTCTTCTGTGACAACACTGGAGCTATTGCCCTTGCGAAGGAGCCCAGGTTTCACAGGAAGACCAGGCATATCAAGCGTCGCTTCAACTCCATTCGTGAAAGTGTTCAAAATGGAGACATAGATATTTGTAAAGTACACACGGACCTGAATGTAGCAGATCCGTTGACTAATAACGATAGTCCCACATACTTGTGGCACTGCCGCCTTGGTCACATTGGTGTCAAGCGCATGAAGAAGCTCCATGCAGATGGACTTTTGGAGTCTCTTGATTACGAATCATTTGACACGTGCGAACCATGCCTCATGGGTAAGATGACCAAGACTCCGTTCTCCGGAACAATGGAGCGAGCAACCAACTTATTGGAAATCGTACATACCGATGTGTGCGGTCCAATGAGTGTTGAGGCTCGCGGAGGATATCGTTATGTTCTCACTCTCACTGATGATTTAAGTAGATATGGGTATGTCTACCTAATGAAACACAAGTCTGAAACCTTTGAAAAGTTCAAGGAATTTTAGAATGAGGTTGAGAATCAACGTGACAGGAGAATAAAATTCTTACGATCAGATCGTGGTGGAGAATATTTAAGTCACGAGTTTGGTGCACACTTAAGGAAATGTGGAATAGTTTCACAACTCACGCCGCCTGGAACACCACAGAGAAATGGTGTGTCCGAACGTCGTAATCGCACTCTATTGGATATGGTGCGATCTATGATGTCTCTTACCGAATTACTGCTCTCATTTTGGGGTTATGCTTTAGAGACTGCCGCATTCACTTTAAATAGGGCTCCATCTAGATCCGTTGAGACGACACCGTATGAATTATGGTTTGGGAAGAAACCTAAGCTGTCGTTTCTAAAAGTTTGGGGATGCGATGCTTATGTCAAGAAACTTCAACCTGAAAAGCTCGAACCCAAATCGGAAAAATGCGTCTTCATAGGATACCCTAAGGAAACTATTGGGTACACCTTCTACCTCAGATCCGAAGGCAAGATCTTCGTTGCCAAGAACGGGTCCTTTCTGGAGAAGGAGTTTCCCTCGAAAGAATTGAGTGGGAGGAAAGTGGAACTTGATGAGGTGATAGTCACCCCTTCCAAACCGAAAAGTAGCGCAACACGGGAAAATGTTCCTGTGGTGCCTACACCGACTGGGGAGGAAGTTAATGATGATGATCATGAAGCTTCGGATCAAGTTACTGAACTTCGTAGGCCCACAAGGACACGTTCCGCACCAGAGTGGTACGGCAACCCTGTCCTGGAAATCATGTTGTTAGACAACGGTGAACCTTCAAACTATGAAGAAGCGATGGCGGGCCCGGATTCCGACAAATGGCTAGAAGCCATGAAATCCGAGATAGGATCCATGTATGAAAACGAAGTATGGACTTTGACTGACTTGCCCGATGATCGGCGAGCCATAGAAAACAAATGGATCTTTAAGAAGAAGACGGGCGCGGATGGTAATGTGACCATCTACAAAGCTCGACTTGTTGCTAAGGGTTATCAACAAGTTCAAGGGGTTGACTACGATGAGACTTTCTCACCCGTAGCGAAGCTGAGGGGGGGGGGGGGGGGGGGGGGGGGGGGGGGGGGGGGGGGGGGGGGGGGGGGGGGGGGGGGGGGGGGGGGGGGGGGGGGGGGGGGGGGGGGGGGGGGGGGGGGGGGGGGGGGGGGGGGGGGGGGGGGGGGGGGGGGGGGGGGGGGGGGGGGGGGGGGGGGGGGGGGGGGGGGGGGGGGGGGGGGGGGGGGGGGGGGGGGGGGGGGGGGGGGGGGGGGGGGGGGGGGGGGGGGGGGGGGGGGGGGGGGGGGGGGGGGGGGGGGGGGGGGGGGGGGGGGGGGGGGGGGGGGGGGGGGGGGGGGGGGGGGGGGGGGGGGGGGGGGGGGGGGGGGGGGGGGGGGGGGGGGGGGGGGGGGGGGGGGGGGGGGGGGGGGGGGGGGGGGGGGGGGGGGGGGGGGGGGGGGGGGGGGGGGGGGGGGGGGGGGGGGGGGGGGGGGGGGGGGGGGGGGGGGGGGGGGGGGGGGGGGGGGGGGGGGGGGGGGGGGGGGGGGGGGGGGGGGGGGGGGGGGGGGGGGGGGGGGGGGGGGGGGGGGGGGGGGGGGGGGGGGGGGGGGGGGGGGGGGGGGGGGGGGGGGGGGGGGGGGGGGGGGGGGGGGGGGGGGGGGGGGGGGGGGGGGTACCTCCATCGAGAGGGCCCGAACCTGGGTAAAACATCGTGTCCCCTGCCTCCTGTTACCATCCGCCTTAGACACACAGTTCGGGACCCCCTACCTGAGATCCGCCGATTTTGACACCGACATTGGTGCTTTCATTGAGAGTTCCATTGTGTCATCACCGTAAGGCTTGATGTCTCCTTCGATCATCGGCAACGATACGACCAGGGTGAGGTTTTCCTCCCCGGACAGATCTTCGTATTCGCCGGCTTCGCACTATGGGCCAACTCGTTTGGCCATCTGGAGCAGATCGAGAGCTACGCCCCTGGCCATCAAGTCAGGTTTGGAAACTTGAATTATACCGCTGACATCCGCGGAGACTTGATATTCGACGGATTTGAGCCCATGACAAGTGCGTCGCGCAATCACGACGAGCACGACTTAGCTCTGCCGTCGGATAGTGTTTGGGAGATTGCACCTGCAACTACTCTGGGCCTCAATCCGGAACAAATTGCATCATCTGAGGACGGGTGGATGGACCCCGCCGCGGAGGCTGCACTCTCAGCGGCGATAGAGCCGAATACTGCCTTCACCTCCCACGAGACCCGTGTTGCCGAATAGTTGGATTCGTCCCCGGCCATGGGCTCCGAGCCGCTTGCGTCCGTTCCTATCAAATCTGATTGGGCACTGATCATGGAGTTTACTACCGTGGATATCTTTCAGCACTCGCCCTTTGGCGACGTGCTAAACTCCTTGAGGTCTCTCTCCCTATCAGGAGACCCTTGGCCGAACTCGACGAAGAAATTCGCTCCCCACCCACCACCCACTTTGTAGCCACTGTCGACGATTTAAACGACATGCTCGACTTCGGCTCCGAAGACATCGGCATTATGGACGTTAGGCGAATGATGTGATGGACAAGACCCATCCATTAGCTTAGCATATGATCGTTCAGTTTATTGCTATTGCTTTCTTAATGGCAAATACATATTCCTTCGACTATGAGATCGTGCAACTCCCGGATACCGGAGGAATACCTTGTGTGCTATCAAACAACACAACATAACCGGGTGATCATAAAGATGCTCTACAGGTATCTCCGAAGGTGTCTGTTGAGTTGGCATGGATCGAGATTAGGATTTGTCACTCCGAGTATCGGAGAGGTATCTCTGGGCCCTCTCGGGAATACACATTGAGGGAGTCCTGGATTAGGGGGTCCTCGGACGGCCGGACTATATACTTTAGCCGGACTGTTGGACTATGAAGATACAAGATTGAAGACTTCGTCTCGTGTCCGGATGGGACTCTCCTTGGCGTGGAAGGCAAGCTTGGCAATACGGATATGTAGATCTCCTCCCTTGTAACCGACTCCTAGCCCCCTCCGGTGTCTATATAAACCAGAGGGTTCAGTCCGTAGGACAACAACAATCATACCATAGGCTAGCTTCTAGGGTTTAGCCGGGGGGGGGGGGGGGGGGGGGGGGGGGGGGGGGGGGGGGGGGGGGGGGGGGGGGGGGGGGGGGGGGGGGGGGGGGGGGGGGGGGGGGGGGGGGGGGGGGGGGGGGGGGGGGGGGGGGGGGGGGGGGGGGGGGGGGGGGGGGGGGGGGGGGGGGGGGGGGGGGGGGGGGGGGGGGGGGGGGGGGGGGGGGGGGGGGGGGGGGGGGGGGGGGGGGGGGGGGGGGGGGGGGGGGGGGGGGGGGGGGGGGGGGGGGGGGGGGGGGGGGGGGGGGGGGGGGGGGGGGGGGGGGGGGGGGGGGGGGGGGGGGGGGGGGGGGGGGGGGGGGGGGGGGGGGGGGGGGGGGGGGGGGGGGGGGGGGGGGGGGGGGGGGGGGGGGGGGGGGGGGGGGGGGGGGGGGGGGGGGGGGGGGGGGGGGGGGGGGGGGGGGGGGGGGGGGGGGGGGGGGGGGGGGGGGGGGGGGGGGGGGGGGGGGGGGGGGGGGGGGGGGGGGGGGGGGGGGGGGGGGGGGGGGGGGGGGGGGGGGGGGGGGGGGGGGGGGGGGGGGGGGGGGGGGGGGGGGGGGGGGGGGGGGGGGGGGGGGGGGGGGGGGGGGGGGGGGGGGGGGGGGGGGGGGGGGGGGGGGGGGGGGGGGGGGGGGGGGGGGGGGGGGGGGGGGGGGGGGGGGGGGGGGGGGGGGGGGGGGGGGGGGGGGGGGGGGGGGGGGGGGGGGGGGGGGGGGGGGGGGGGGGGGGGGGGGGGGGGGGGGGGGGGGGGGGGGGGGGGGGGGGGGGGGGGGGGGGGGGGGGGGGGGGGGGGGGGGGGGGGGGGGGGGGGGGGGGGGGGGGGGGGGGGGGGGGGGGGGGGGGGGGGGGGGGGGGGGGGGGGGGGGGGGGGGGGGGGGGGGGGGGGGGGGGGGGGGGGGGGGGGGGGGGGGGGCTGTTGGATCTCCATCAACCTCTCCTTCCCCCTTGCTAGATCAAGAAGGAGGAGACGTCTCCGCTTCGTACGTGTGTTGAACGCGGAGGTGCCGTCCGTTCGGCGCTCGGTCATCGGTGATTTGGATCACGACGAGTACGACTCCATCAACCCCGTTCTCTTGAACGCTTCCGCTCGCGATCTACAAGGGTATGTAGATGCACTCCCCTCTCTCTCGTTGCTAGATGACTCCATAGATTGATCTTGGTGATGCGTAGAAAATTTTAAAATTCTGCTACGATCCCCAACAGTTAACCACATAAGGATGTGAACTATTGATGTTAAATCACATGTCGATGTGAACTAGATTATTGACTCTAGTGCAAGTGGGAGACTGAAGGAAATATGCCCTAGAGGCAATAATAAAGTTGTTATTTATATTTTCTTATATCATGATAAATGTTTATTATTCATGCTAGAATTGTATTAACCGGAAACTTGATACATGTGTGAATACATAGACAAAACAAAGTGTCCCTAGTATGCCTCTACTTGACTAGCTTATTCATCAAAGATGGTTATGTTTCCTAGCCATAGACATGTGTTGTCATTTGATGAACGGGATCACACATTAGTAGAATGATGTGATGGATGAGACCCATTCCGTTAGCTTAGCACTTGATCGTTTAGGATGTTGCTATTGCTTTCTTCATGACTTATACATGTTCCTATGACTATGAGATTATGCAACTCCCGTTTACCGGAGGAACACTTTGTGTGCTACCAAACGTCACAATGTAACTGGGTGATTATAAAGGTGCTCTACAGGTGTCTCCGAAGGTACTTGTTGAGTTGGCGTATTTCGAGATTAGGATTTATCACTACGATTGTCGGAGAGGTATCTCTGGGCCCACTCGGTAATGCACATCACTATAAGGGGGGGGGGGGGGGGGGGGGGGGGGGGGGGGGGGGGGGGGGGGGGGGGGGGGGGGGGGGGGGGGGGGGGGGGGGGGGGGGGGGGGGGGGGGGGGGGGGGGGGGGGGGGGGGGGGGGGGGGGGGGGGGGGGGGGGGGGGGGGGGGGGGGGGGGGGGGGGGGGGGGGGGGGGGGGGGGGGGGGGGGGGGGGGGGGGGGGGGGGGGGGGGGGGGGGGGGGGGGGGGGGGGGGGGGGGGGGGGGGGGGGGGGGGGGGGGGGGGGGGGGGGGGGGGGGGGGGGGGGGGGGGGGGGGGGGGGGGGGGGGGGGGGGGGGGGGGGGGGGGGGGGGGGGGGGGGGGGGGGGGGGGGGGGGTCCAATCTTTTGTGAAAAGTTTTTTTGATCATGGAAAATTGTGTAGAACATGATATTCAGTACAATATGGCAATTAGTGTGTAGTATGTAGTGCGAGATTTATATTCAGTAATTTGTCATGGCCGTTTTTCCTCTTGCAAGTAGTCAGTAGTGCAATTTTTGTAAACTTGTCATGTGACCAGTACATACAAACTCTAGCTTTGCTATGAGTCATCAATCAAAAAATTTATAGATTTTGCCATGAATCAAAAGTATATATTGTTGAGCACTGGTTTGCCATGTAGAAAAGATTTCATAGCTTTTGTCATGCCTCTAATATAGTTTTTGCCTTGCACCACTACAACTTTTGCCAACACATTTTTTTACCATGGCAAATTTTGGTAATCTATTTGCTATGCCAAAAAAGATTTTATAGCTCTTGCCATGCATCTAATATAGCCTTTTCCATGTCTACAATTTTTTTTCATGCCATAAACACATTATTTACCATGCAAAATTGCTAAGCTATTTGCCATGGCAACAAAATTAGCACTGTTTTTCGATTGCAAAAAATGTAGCACCGTTTTTTCCATGGAAAAAAAGATTTCATAGCTTTTTTCCATGCCTCTAATATTGCTTTTGCCATGTCACCACCACAATTTTTATCGTGACATACACATATTTGTTTACCATGGCAATTTTGCTAATCTATTTCCATGCCAAAAAAGATTTTATAGCTTTTGCCATGCCTCTAATATAGCTTTTGCCATGTCACCACTACAACTTGTTGCCATGCCAACAAAGTTTTAGCATTGTTTTGCCATGTAAGAACAAATCCCTAAAATTTGCCACCTTTTCATAATCTACCATTGCAAATATACTCTATAGACCATGGCAATTTTAGTTCACACATCATGGGAAATTTAGATCACACACCATGGCAAATATAGTTTTTTAATGGGTCTTGGAAAATTTATCGCATTTTTGGAACCATGGACATTTTCTATTTTTTGGGCATGGAAAATTTTGTTTGGTTCATAAGCAATTTCATGTTGTTTTGCCACTGGTATTTTGTGTGTGTTGAGTACAAAAATGCTATGCACATGCGATATATTTTGCCATCTACATGGCAAAAAAATCCGGGACCATGGAATATTTATTTTTACGAACCATGACAATTTTAGTTAGATGGAACATGGCAAATATGTTGCATTTTTACCATGGCATTATTTACTTTTTCTGATCATGGCAAATTTTGTTGTTCTTTTTCATTACAAAAACCATGTGTTTCTTGCCACGGATATTCTTGTGATCAGTACAAAAACGCTATAGCACCTGCATTAGAGTTGCCATTGATATAAACTAAGTTTTGCCATGTATTTTTTCTAACTTTTTTGCAACACAAATTAAATTTTGCTATAAACTTTGAATAGCATACTGCCATGTGCTAAAAAATGGCTACTTTTGGGGGGAAATAAATTTCAAATATCAAATGCTAAAAATTTAGCGAAAAAATGTTGACAAAGTCACTTTGCATGTATCTATTGATATGATGGCAAAAAAGTATGCATCATTTAGTTTGCCACGGCAAAACAGTTTCGAGAAAAATTCCATGGCAAGCACTTTTACCTTGCCATTTTGCCATGTCTTTTTTGTAATATTTCTTTTCTCTATTTTTAGTAGAAAATATATGTTTTTTCTCTATCGTTGTGGCCTCTTTTTTTTGGCCGACTGGGTTCGTATCTGTTGGGCCAGTAGGAATAGATCGCATGAAGAGATCGCTCGGTATGGGAGAGCAACTAGTTGACGAGCACTCCTTAAGGAGCCTCACAACGATCACTTGGGGGTGGGCTGAGAGCCACGTGTCGCGCTCTGGGCGCTCCCTCCGGGTTTTTATTTTATTTTTTTCGCACGCATTTTCTGCTTTTTAGAAGTTTTTTTGGGTTTTTCGGACTTTTCAGTTTTCCACCGATCTTTCTTAGCTTTTCGACGAAAAAGTTTTTGAACAAAAAACTGTTTGCGCAAAAAAACACGTTTTTTTTTCTTCCACGAGAGGCACGGCCGTGCCTCTCGAAAAAAAACGCATTTTTCTCTTTTTTGCGAGACACACGGTTTTGCTTCCGCGAGAGGCACGGAAACAAAAAAACACATTTTTTCTTTTTTTGTCTTCGTGAGAGGCACGGCCGTACCTCTCTGAAACGAAAAAAGCGCGTTATCTTTTTTTTTCTTTCGCGAGAGGCACAGATTTGTTTCCGCGAGAGGCACGGCCGTGCCTCTCGAAAAAGGGGGAAAACGTGCTCCTGGTTTGTTTTTTTCATGAAAAAAAAAGGGTCAAAACTTATCAACATGGGATATAGTTTTGAATATTTCAACGCGAGAAATCCGACGGTGAAAACGGTTCAAGATTTGAACACGATTTAAAAGATAAAACATTTTGAATGAACAGATGTACGAAAAAACAGAAAACTCGCAGATTACGACAAGTGATGCATATGCAACGTGCCACTTATCACAACCTGAAAATATGGGAGTAATCTTTAAAGGAGTACTCCTCAATTAACAATCGATTTGGACTCCTTCCTAGCGCGAACGATGTCGTTGGATTTGATCAATGTTTCCGCAAACGTTTCATTCGATCTGGATATTCCATACCGGAAGTTCGGATCCTATCATGTCCATTACTTATTTTTAACATAGTACAGACGCAAGTCCTAATATAAAGGCGTATACACTCACCTCTATGAATATAAACACGCACACCCTATTCTTATGAGCATCTCCGAGAAACTGAGCCGGCATATCATCTATGAGCACCAGGTCTTGAATCTTGGGATGTCACTTTTTTTTAAACATCAGTACAGACGCAAGCGTTCATACATACGCGCATACACTCACCCCTATGAACGCACACACGCACACCCTATCCCTATGAACACCTCCGAGAGACTGAGCCGACATGTCATCTTGAAATTTACGAAGTCACCGTAGGCGCCTCGTCGTCGACGGGAACGTCTCCTCCCACTGAAAACGCATCGCTAGAAATCCTGAAATAAATCTAGAAATAATGCGAGCACCAGGACTTAAACCCTGATGGGCTGGGGATACCACTGTCCATCTAACTATCCAACTACAGGTTGGTTCGCGGTTTGGGATACCACTATCCACCTAACTAGGAACGATTCTACTCAATAGGCTTCAACAGGCTCTAGCCTACCCTCAAAATTTGTCAAAAAAAAACACCACCAATGATCACATCAAATGGCTTCCGGCACCCAAAAAATCATTATCCTTATAGTTGAGTTTGTCCTGCATTTACGTTCTAAATTCGCCACTGCATCTAACCATCTCAACCACAGGTTGGTTCGCTTTGTATACACTACTTTTAAAATATAATGAAGTCCCTAGTTTGCATAAAAGAAACTATTTTCAGTGGGCCCGCTGTTAGATATTTTCGTTCTTTCAGTTTTTTTCAGACGGGCACTCTTGTGTGGTTCACCGGTGCTGTCGCCGCCGTCCACAAATGACACGGCACCGTTGCCGTGTACCGTGACACGAGCCTTGCTTTCTTTCTCTGGCGGTGGCGGCCTCTCACCCCGTCTCCGGCATGGACGTCCTGGCGCCGCTGTCCCGCGCGCATATCGGCTCGCCGGCCGCGGCGGCCGCCTCCGCTCGCCCGTACGTTCTCCATCGTTTCAACCGGAGGACCATCCGCCGCCGAGGCGCCGGCCTGCGCTGCCGCCGGCGCCTGCTCAGCGCGCGGGGAGAGCACCCGGCTCCCGATGACGATGAGGACAACGAGGAGCTGGCTGGGTTCGACGCAGCGGTGGCGCTATTCAACGGCGGGGAGTACCACGCGTGCCACGACGTGGTAGAGGAACTCTGGTACAGCGCCGAGGACCCCGCCCGGACGCTCCTCCACGGCGTCCTCCAGTGCGCCGTAGGCTTCCACCACCTCTTCAACCAGAACCACCGCGGCGCCATGATGGAGCTCGGGGAAGGCCTCTGCAAGCTCCGCCGCCTGCGCCTCGAGGACGACGACGACGACCAAGGGCCCTTCTCTCGATTCCGGGACGAGGTCGGCGCCGTGCTCAGCTTCCTCTACCGCACCCAGAAGGAGCTCGCGGCATGTACGTCATCCTCATCCACATGATCGAGTTTACTTAATTGATTTGAACCTACCAATTCCGATGAAGCTATGGCGCATCGATCAGGTAACGACGAGCTGTGCTTGGCCATGGATGGCTCCTCGACCTCGTACCAGCTGCTCGGCGACTTCGCTGCCGGGCAGCGGCTGTACCGGCAGGGAGTCGACGCGGACGGCGTCCCGAGCATCCTCTTCTCCGGTCGCGCATCCGGCGACTACCTCGCTCCTCCATGCACGGTGAAACTTCCATCGCTACACGCCACGGAGCAGCACCTCGCGGCGCTCCAGCGCGCGCACGAGTACTCGTAGCTAGTCCCATTTTTGTTGTATACTCGTAGTTAGGTAGCCAGCCAGATGCACCAAATTCGATGAAACTTTGTAAACAAATTCCAGGGCAATCTGATACTACTCGTTTATTTTTTGAATGGAGTAGATCAAGCCACGCCACGTAATCCACGTGAAACGTTGATCTGTGCCAAACTTCACATTCGCATTAGAAAAAATGATAATCCGTCCGGTCTATAATGTTGACATGTTTGACTTTAAAAAAGCATGCACTACATTTTTGAATGAAAAGAGTATTTTAAATATGATATGAAAAACTAGTGTCTCTTCATTCGAGAAGGGTTCTTGTTTTTGTCAGTGAGGAACTGATTCTGTGGGCTGTTTCTTATAACTATCAAAAGGCCCGTGCGTTGCAATTGATACAAAATTAATTTGCTACTCAAACAACATTTTGTAAGTAAAAATAATAATGGCGGCTGGCCGAACGGCACACATGAGGAATGAGGCAGGATCGGGGGAGGAAGATTCAAGGGATGGAAAAATCGGAAGGGGCGTCAAAGCGTTTTTTTTCCTTTCTATTTAGCGTTGATATGGTGGGTAATTTTCTTTAACTATATAGGCAATTTCAAGCAATGAATAAGAAATGAAGAAGCACCCTTACTTTAAGAACAGAAGAATATTAGTGGAAACAATTACGTGATATGTTCATGTGCATGGAGAACCGTCGTACCAAGTATTCGATTATGGGCCTGAAGATTGTTTGAATAGATCATTATGTAGCCACACACACAAAGCAGAGCAGCCGCTGCTGCTAGGGCGAGATGCCCGCCTGCTGTCTCTTGCGCACGCTTCTGTTGAGCCTTCTCGCCGCTTGTTGAAGCACTACCGCAGGCACAAAGATTCGATCGGGATTTTCTTTTTCCGTTTTTAAATCTCACCCGATCTCTTCCCTTTTCCAAGATTCCTTTTCCTTTATCCAATCTCCTCCCATGATTTCACTATATAACTTACCCTTGTAGCTTTGTTCCGTCCATTAACTTGCCCTTCGTAGCCCTCGTTCGATCCATTTTCTTTCAAGACGTGATCCCTGTTTGGGGGCGCCTTTTTTTTTTTGTTCTTTCTCCGTTGTATTGACATAGATCTCCTTTTCCCTTAATTCCCTTCCTATCAATATTAATTTTCAAGGTTGTTTATTGATTTTGGATTGCAGACCTATATAAACTAGATGATACCCCGCGCGCTGCTGCGGAAATGCTTGAGTACATATTTTTATGGATAAAATGTTATATAACGTTGGGTAACATAGAATAAAATAGAGGAAACTCTTTGCTAGGTGCATCGGGGATTCCCAATGTGCACAATGGATCACATGCGTAAAAAGTCTTGCTACAAACGAAGTGACACTAAGTAGATAAAAAACTGCTTCAGATACTTCAATGTAGCTCTGAGTTTTACGGTTTGCCCTGATCATTAGCACTCCATACAAAGAAACATCCTCGTCGCTCATCAGTGCGAAATCTTTTTGTCATCTTCTATATCTGTCATGAACTTTACAAATGCATATCAATCAGTGGCTTAAAAACTTTAGTTGTTACATAATGACCAATTAGAAAGAGCACTTGACCAGTAATCTATTGGATGAGGCAATTACAAACGTATATACAATAGTTGTCGTAAACAACATAATTTCTAAATTTGAGGGAAATCATCTGCTCCTCAGTGAGTACAACACAGAACAGTGAAAGGCTTAATATGGAGGAACAAAATTCAGGCTACCACCAAAATAAACCTTATGGCAGATAAGATACTAAAACATATAACACGACCTGCTTCCCAACTTTGGCAACCAGTTTGGTAGGTATCATGCTATTAGACATCAATAATACTGCTGAAAAAGGAAGAGAAAATTAGACATATTTTAGGAATCAAACACTTTTCCGAGACAAAAGTAAAAAAATGGCACTGCATAGTATGAGAACCTATACGCAGGAAAGCACTGAGATCCAAATTATCCATGTAGGTATTATTTTGACAATACTTTCAGTTAAGCGACTGATTTTTCATTTGAAGCAAGGGCAGATACCACATGAGCACAGCAGAATAGAGTGCCCTACAGAATATTTTCATGAAAAGAACACACTAATCCATGCTAACTTATAAATGTACGTATGATATAATTTTGTAGATTCCATTTTTGATTTACCAACATTTGGTAGGCGATCACACATAAGCTGACTGTATCACACCCTGCGTGACAGCTTACTCTCTATGAACTGCATCGATAACCATCCATGAGAAAGGAACACGCAACTATTATGATATGTTACTGATCATTTCCTTACCAAAAATTATTGGGGCCAGAGTTCATGGCCATCACCATGGATGTGGCAGTGTTTCTAACCGTGAAGGGGGCAATCTTGGATGCCTTTGCTGAACTTAATCAATGTACTGCTTGATTCATTCTTTTTCTTAATTAAAACACTATTGGAAGATCGACATATAATAGACACAAAGAGATCGACCAATGGACTGCTCCTAGAAGTAGATCATTCAATCCTACTGTGTGATGATTAATCCGTTATTAATTCAAGGTCAAGTGGAATAAATATATGTATAAAATAATAGTTACCTTCAGAGTTCAGACTCGATAATGTAGAAAAGGATATGTATAAAATAATAGTTACCTTCAGACTCAATAATGTAAAAGGAAATAAGGAAAGAGCCATACATTACCCATTTACCTTGCAACATTAAAACCCATGATAGAGTTTAGTTTGCATATTGCAATAAAATCCCACAAAATTTTCCGGTGGCGCTAGTGATGTTGAGAGAACAGTCTTGACGGTAAGAAAGTAACTTTGGTAGGCGAGCGGATCCCTGGTGCAAATAGCCCCACTTCTTCATCTTCAATAGAACGCCGTGCTGACCAGATCGCCACACCCCAGACAGGAGCGAGGGTAGGAGGGGCTGATGGTTGTACGACGGGCCGCATGAAGGTTGTTGGTGACGCCACGCCGGCTCGGGGTGGGGTGTGGCAGGAAGCCGCCGGCGGGTGAAGCCCATGCGGACGGAGAACGACGGAGGTGGACGGCCGAACAAAGCTGATGCGGGGCGCCCGGGGTGCGCTGCGGGCATGCGATGTTTTCGTCGAGGCGCACCGCAGTGGAGAAGCATCGAGCCAGATGCCCTGATCTAATGATTATGAGGTCGTGTGTGGTAAAGCCCGATTAGATTTTCCCGTGAGAAGATGAGATGTGCGGGGCATGTAAAAGAAGATGCATCAGTGAGGCTCCTTAGAACGCCTCGTCGTCAGTTGGGTCGAAGAGGAAACGATGGGTCATGCACCCCCTTACAGAAGCCGAAGAGGCAACGATGGGTCATGCGTCGTTTGGTTGACCAGATTATCTTGCTGCGTAGCAGTACTACAGCTTTGGTGGGTGAATTAACCTTGAGGGGGTGGTCTGGTCATGCGTTAGGTGGGCCTAAGTATGGCTGATGTGGCTACCTTGTTGATGTGGACATGCTGCATGTTAAGAGAAATAGGTTAGTGGGGATGAGCTATTTAGTTATTATAGATAGGTGGGATAGGATGTAAGGGAGTGAGGTGCTACAATTTTATAGGAAAAGAAATCCTATTTTCTACACGTGAGCATGATGTGGTTGAGTTGGTTGCCGTGTTCAAAACTGGTCGAGAGATTGGGAGTTCCATCGCTGGAACTCTTGTAGTTTTTCTTTTGAGGTGAAAAAAATATCACCATGGCGTCGAGGCCCAATAGCGGCATTGTGGCCCATACACCTATAACAACAACGTGTAAGGCCCATAAACTGCACAGAAACGAATCATTACTTTTGGACGGAAGAAAACGTATAATATGGATGGACGAAGCAAAATATGAGAGAAAAACACCTTCTTTTATTATTAGGTATAGATATAGATTTGATTCTCTGCACAGTTTTTTTCTTCAAAAAGAATTAGTCCCGGTTACCTGAAGCAAAAAATTGAGGAAACATCGTCAGAATACAAAGTAAGTCCCCTCCCCGAAAAAACACTAAATGAGATATCTATCGTAGAAAGTGGAAATCACGAAACATTAAATATTTTTATAAAATAATATTGTAACCAAATTCCTGAGTAAAAGTCGAGAAGTAAAGCCAATCTTGTTCCATCACCCCTCTCACTTCATATGATAATATTGACTGAATGTTTCTATCTATGAAGTATTTGTTTCTTTGTATTTGTACTAGATTATTAAGTGACGTGTGTCAATTACGAGCAGATACATAAAAATGCTATAGTGTAGTTTTGTTTGTCAAAATACATCATTAGATATTTATTTATTTTGGAATTCACATCGTTATAATTTGTTTGGTTGATTCCAACGACAACATCGAATAATCAACATCTATCAAGCAATATAATAGTAGTGTGTTATTCGGAAAAAAAGTGTTTCGTATTTTCATACGTCACGAGACGTTACATAAGACCTTATATTTCAGTATAATTTTAAATTACTGAAGAAACCCCATAATAATAGTTACTCACATCAAGGCCTGATTTCCGTAAGCAGCATACGCATATACCCAGAAAAATAAAAACAACAACGAAAAAACCACCCCCCAAAACCAGAGGAAACCCTCTCGTGTTTCCCCCTTCCCCCCTTCCCCACTCTCCCTCTCCTCGCCGGCGGCAAATTCAAGCTCAGGAGGTCGCAACTCGGGTATTCACCTCTCTTCCCAAATCTCCGACCTGTAACCTGTCACCGCAATCCTCCAAATTCCTGATTACTTTCGAGATCCTTTTCCGATTGTTCTGCGCCCAGATTGTTTAAAGCGTAAATTTCTCTAGGGTTTCGGCGGGTCAGCGAAGGACCGGACCTGACACGGGGTTAGGCGGAATCTTCGTGATGGCGGGCACGAAGGCGGATGCGAAGGCGGAGACCAGCGGCGGCGGCGGCGGCTCTTTCAGCGAGAAGGGGCTTGCCGAGAAGCTAAATAAACTCAACAGCTCCGCGGCGAGCATCCAGAGTATCCTTGTTTCCATTGGTTAATTTCATGCGCACCTGCATATGATAGCCTAGCGTGCTCTTGTTACTTGGATTGATGTGGTATTGGGCAAGTGAAGCCCTAAATTACAATGTGGACGGGCAGGACTGACCCATGAGATCCCATTTGGAAAGATTTGGCTTATCCACCTTGTTTCTGCCTCACAGGATGCTTATTGTCAGTAGTTTGTTTGTGACCTGGTTCACACGAGTAGTCTGCTTCTTGTGGTTAAGCTAGTGACGCATAGAATATAATTGCATTCTGACATATACTTTTCCGGAGCTTGTGGATTGTTCTCTTGGTTGATATATTTCTCGCACTTTAGTGCTGTTTTTGCTGCATTTTAGATGAATACTATGAGTCCATGGCAAAGTATTGATTTTGAATTTGTTTTGTGCCATATTGACTTTGCATCACAATTTAAGTTTGTAATGTACTTGCGTTCTGACTGTCGATGCTTGGTTTCCTTGCTTTTCTGAGAGTCATAGCACAAAGTTGTTTCCATTATCTTTTGAGGGCATTACCCTTAGGGAATGGCAGATGATATGATGGCAAGAACCGTTAGGACTATGTATTAAAGCACAATACTATCTTATCGTTTGTCTGGGCCTCTGGTAGTTGGGATATAATTTTTCTCATGCTCAATTCAGCGAATTTTGAGCATTTTGTTTGGAGGAAGAGTGAGCAGAACGAATTATATCACATCCTCTTTTACAGAACGAAACGAAGACATGCCTTTTTTACTTTTTAACTACGAAATTATTTTCTTCTGACTGTTGCTGTTGGGGTATTTGTATGTCTATACTCATATATTTTTGTGATTTTGTTAGTTTGAATGATCTTCGTGGGGTCACTATTCTGATGGTATTTCTTTTATTTATCACCAATGTTGTATTTGCAAAGCAACTTAACTTTTGGACATCGTGACACTATCCTCATATTGAGCATTTAACCAGTTAGTTAGACCATATCACGCACTATCATCCCTTGAATTAACCACAAGTGACAACTACTGCTACAAGGGAACTTAATGAGTTTTACGAAAGACGTAGATATTCATCATGTGGATGCCTTCCTATATTTACCATGAAAAAGGTACTCCCGCCGTTCTGATTTACTCGTCGTGGTTTTAGTTCTAAATCGGAACGGAGGGAGTAGCTTACATGTCTTTCTCGACGTCTTTGTGCTTTCATCTTATGGGAGGAAGTGTAGCCCTGAAAATTGTATGATACACTACATCATCTCAAACTTGTAACCAAATCTTGCGGAACTAATAAACAACTAAGTTTGCTAAGTTATTGTAAATCCCTACTTTTCTGTGTAATGTTGCTTTTTTTTGGGGTCTGTGTGGGTGACCGGGTGTGGGTGTGTGTGTGTGTCCTAATTCTGCTTCTAGGTATGTAGTGTTCAAGAACATTAATTATCAAAGTAGAATAAGATGACTGGAAGCGTTAGGCCATTTTCTAATGGGGATCTACATTGGTTGGTTATGTTATCCAGATTAGAATGGGGCCTATGTAGTTTGTGACCAGCTAATTACCTACCTGTTCTGGTTTGCTATGTTTTTCATATGTGTACTTCTCCAAAGTATTGTGTTCCATTACTGTTCTGTGCACATCATATGGCGGTTACATTTGATTAATTGAAAGTACACCTCTTTTCGAACCGATATTTTTTTACTGGTAACTGTCATTATTTTCTGGGTGTGGATAATTCTCATTTTATCACGCTGTAATCAGTTTTGTGGTTTATTTAACTTTTGTACTTTTTATCAATCCTGTTTTCTAGAGTATCAAATATTCAGATGACAGCTATAGTTTTAAATTTGAGAATTTCTGCAGCATACTTTTTCCCCTTTCGATCTATATTGCAGTAGCTGTCTTTTGTATTCCTGAACTCTTAAGTAGCACTTTCACATTGGTGTGTTTTTCACCGGAAGAGAGCCAGAAGAATCGTCGACACATGGGAGAAGCAGTTTAATAATGCAACAAAGGATAAGAAAGTGTCATTCCTGTATCTATCAAATGACATCCTGCAAAATAGCAAACGCAAGGGTGGAGAATTCGTGAATAAGTTTTGGAAGGTTCTTCCTGGATCACTTAAAGATGTTCATGATAACGGGGGAGAACATGGAAAGAAAGTGGTCGCAAGATTAGTAAGTTTTCTTTGTTTCATCATCACTCACTTCGTTCCAAGTTATAAGGCGTATTTTGAGTTAGCACAAGGATCAATGAGGTTATGAAACTAAGAAAAAGAGTGCAGAAACCTACCGACTATCCAAGTATCCATACATAAATACATCTGAAATCATCGAAGTACTAGTAGGTGAGAGTACTTCTTATAAATGCAAGTGGGCTAAGATGTCATAACTATGGAGAAACAAGACAAAAACACCAGTAAATTCGCATGCACAACTTATATCATGGAGATTGAACCTTTTATACGCCTTATAAAAAGAAACAATGTGAGTACACGTTTGGTTTGTACTTTAGTGCTTTGTGCCTTTTCGCAAAACAATGTAGGGATCTAAATCTGTTAGTGCTATCACAATACTAACACACCATATGATTGCTTAGTTGATTTAGCAAACTATTGGACGCATATAATTTTGCTATAACAACCACAACAACAACAACAACAACAACAACAAAGCCTTTAGTCCCAAACAAGTTGTGGTAGGCTAGAGGTGAAACCCATAAGATCTCGCAACCAACTCATGGCTCTGGCACATGGATAGCAAGCTTCCACGCACCCCTGTCCATAGCTAGCTCTTTGGTGGGGGGGGGGGGGGGGGGGGGGGGGGGGGGGGGGGGGGGGGGGGGGGGGGGGGGGGGGGGGGGGGGGGGGGGGGGGGGGGGGGGGGGGGGGGGGGGGGGGGGGGGGGGGGGGGGGGGGGGGGGGGGGGGGGGGGGGGGGGGGGGGGGGGGGGGGGGGGGGGGGGGGGGGGGGGGGGGGGGGGGGGGGGGGGGGGGGGGGGGGGGGGGGGGGGGGGGGGGGGGGGGGGGGGGGGGGGGGGGGGGGGGGGGGGGGGGGGGGGGGGGGGGGGGGGGGGGGGGGGGGGGGGGGGGGGGGGGGGGGGGGGGGGGGGGGGGGGGGGGGGGGGGGGGGGGGGGGGGGGGGGGGGGGGGGGGGGGGGGGGGGGGGGGGGGGGGGGGGGGGGGGGGGGGGGGGGGGGGGGGGGGGGGGGGGGGGGGGGGGGGGGGGGGGGGGGGGGGGGGGGGGGGGGGGGGGGGGGGGGGGGGGGGGGGGGGGGGGGGGGGGGGGGGGGGGGGGGGGGGGGGGGGGGGGGGGGGGGGGGGGGGGGGGGGGGGGGGGGGGGGGGGGGGGGGGGGGGGGGGGGGGGGGGGGGGGGGGGGGGGGGGGGGGGGGGGGGGGGGGGGGGGGGGGGGGGGGGGGGGGGGGGGGGGGGGGGGGGGGGGGGGGGGGGGGGGGGGGGGGGGGGGGGGGGGGGGGGGGGGGGGGGGGGGGGGGGGGGGGGGGGGGGGGGGGGGGGGGGGGGGGGGGGGGGGGGGGGGGGGGGGGGGGGGGGGGGGGGGGGGGGGGGGGGGGGGGGGGGGGGGGGGGGGGGGGGGGGGGGGGGGGGGGGGGGGGGGGGGGGGGGGGGGGGGGGGGGGGGGGGGGGGGGGGGGGGGGGGGGGGGGGGGGGGGGGGGGGGGGGGGGGGGGGGGGGGGGGGGGGGGGGGGGGGGGGGGGGGGGGGGGGGGGGGGGGGGGGGGGGGGGGGGGGGGGGGGGGGGGGGGGGGGGGGGGGGGGGGGGGGGGGGGGGGGGGGGGGGGGGGGGGGGGGGGGGGGGGGGGGGGGGGGGGGGGGGGGGGGGGGGGGGGGGGGGGGGGGGGGGGGGGGGGGGGGGGGGGGGGGGGGGGGGGGGGGGGGGGGGGGGGGGGGGGGGGGGGGGGGGGGGGGGGGGGGGGGGGGGGGGGGGGGGGGGGGGGGGGGGGGGGGGGGGGGGGGGGGGGGGGGGGGGGGGGGGGGGGGGGGGGGGGGGGGGGGGGGGGGGGGGGGGGGGGGGGGGGGGGGGGGGGGGGGGGGGGGGGGGGGGGGGGGGGGGGGGGGGGGGGGGGGGGGGGGGGGGGGGGGGGGGGGGGGGGGGGGGGGGGGGGGGGGGGGGGGGGGGGGGGGGGGGGGGGGGGGGGGGGGGGGGGGGGGGGGGGGGGGGGGGGGGGGGGGGGGGGGGGGGGGGGGGGGGGGGGGGGGGGGGGGGGGGGGGGGGGGGGGGGGCCTTCACCAAGAGTTGGCCTGCTCCGTCCTTGATGCATTTGACTTGGCCAATATCCCTCGTCTTCCTCTCTCGGATCTTGGCCATCTTATAGATGTCCCTTTCACCTTCCGTCGTGCCTAACCGTTGGTAGAGGTCCTCATATGCCCGACCCCTTGCTTCACCAACAGCTCGCTTTGCAGCTTTCTTCGCCATCTTGTACTTCTCTATGTTGTCTGCACTCCTATCCAGGTATAGGCGTCTGAAGCAATCTTCTCTTTAATCGCCTTCCGGACATCATCATTCCACCACCAGGTATCCTTATCTTCGCTTCTCCTTCCCCTGGACACCCCAAACTCCTCTGAGGCCACCTTACGAATGCAAGTCGCCATCTTCATCCACACATTGTCCGCATCCCCTCCTTCCTCCCAAGGGCCCTCCTTAATGACCCTCTCCTTGAACGCCTGAGCTACCTCCCCCTTGAGCTTCCACCACTTCGTTCTAGCGACTTTGGCACGCTTATCCCGCTGGACACGAATCCGAAAGCGGAAGTCAGCAACCACCAGCTTATGCTGGGGTACAACACGCTCTCCAGGTATCACCTTACATTCTAGGCACGCACGCCTATCTTCTCTTCTCGAGAGGATGAAATCAATCTGGCTAGAGTGTTGGCCACTACTAAAAGTCACCAAATGTGATTCTCTCTTTCTAAAGAGGGTGTTAGCTACAATCATGTTGTAGGCTAGAGCAAAGCTTAAGACATCTTCTCCTTCTTGATTCCTGATGCCATAGCCAAAGCCCCCATGCGCCCCTTCAAAACCTGTGTTAGATGTACCCACGTGGCCATTGAGGTCCCCTCCTATGAAGAGCTTCTCACCAATCGGTACACTCCTAACCATGTCTTCCAGGCCTTCCCAGAACTCCCTCTTGGTGTTCTCATTGTGGCCTACTTGCGGGGCATACGCGCTGATAACATTGAGAACCAAGTCCTCAACTACCAGCTTGACCAGGATAATCCGGTCCCCACGTCTCTTGACGTCTACTACTCCATACTTGAGGCTCTTGTTGATCAAGATGCCTACACCATTTCTGTTTGCAGCCGTCCCCGTGTACCACAGGCCCGGGACCACTACCGAAAGTCACCAGATGGAATTCTCTCTTCTTTAAATGGGTGTTAGCTATGATCAAGTTGTAGGCTAAAGCAAAGCTTAAGACATCCTCTTCTTGACATCCCGTCGATCTTGGAGGATCTCCACCTAGCCGTAACAGGCCTGGACCCTGTAAATCCTAGGCCTTGCCCCATATAAGCGAGGCCTGGGGCTAGATCATCTAATCTTGATACACCTACGTGGTCCTTAGTGATTTCTCCATTGTACACCTCACCATAGCTCTCATATGAGGCTGCCACCACCAATACAATCAAGCTGGAGTAGGGTTTTACCTACCGTGAGGGCTTGGCACGAGTTGCTCTTAACCGAGGTCGAAATCCGGCTCCTCTTCTTGCGCTTGCGGTTTCCTTTGCGCCGTGAGCACTCAGAATCGTCTCTTCGCCTGGGGGAATCGGCCCTGTCCGAGTTCCTGGCAGATGTGCACTTTCAAGAAGTGCGCATGTTCTCCTCGCTGGTGGCGTAGTCGTTTGGCGATGTCCATGAGCTCGCTCATGGTCCTGATCCTTGATCTGGCCAGCTTATGCCTGTGGTGCTCGTCCTACACGTCGAGCTTGATAGCTTGGACGACCTGCTTGTCAGAGACCTCTTCCAGAGGGTTCCTCTTGAGCCACCGTGATATGTACTGGTGAATCGTCTCTTTGTCTTCTTGGATGCGATTTTCGAGGTCATAGGGGTTGCCCGACCTCTGGTAAGTGCCCTCGAAGTTGGCCATGAATGCATCCTCGAAGTCCTGCCACTCGTAGATCGAGTTGGTTGGTAGGCTGTTCAGCTAGGCCCTCGACGTGCCAACGAGGCAGAGGACGTAGCGAAGCGTGTTTACCTCATCGCTATCGGCCATGTTAACGGCTGTGAGGTAGTCGGCCATCCAGTGATTCGGCTTGGCATTGCATGTATACTTGTGAATATTCCGCACCTGGAATTTGTTCAGGAATGGGTGCTCGAGGACCTCATAGGTGAAGCATCAAGCATGGTGGGATGATGGATGCAGCTAAAAGGCAAGCCGAGCTGAGCACCTCAGGGTTCCCTCTGTATTGGTGTGCTGTGTCGGCGCGGAGAGCTCGGATGGAATCCCACCCGTCCGGTTGTCGCCCTAGCTGGTCATGGATCATGATATGTCGAACAGGGTGACGGTTGGCTTTCGCCCGAAGCGGGGCCAGCCTCCGGGCCTCTGCACGATCCTCGGGTTGACTCCTGGCCAGACAGGTTCGAGCTTGCAGTTGCGAGTGTGGTTGGGCCATGAAGAACTGCCATCGATGTGTAGCTCGGAGGTGGTCGCCAGTCGGTTGCGCGATTGGCTGGCCATGCCATGCTGAACCACCGTCGCCTTGAGCATGGCTTTGGTGCCGTTGAACTGTTCAACCACTGGGTGATCTAGCTTGAGCTAGATGTTGTTAGCCAGATTTGCAACCGCCATGAGGTCGTGATAGACCATCGCGTCTTCGGGCTCCCCGTTCAGGTTAGAGGTACGAGCCTCTCGGGCTTGATTTGGCAAGATCGCAGTCTCGGTGGCTGTTATGCGATTCGGCCGCTGATTTCAATTGAGCTCTATGGTGGTTGCCCACCTGTCCTGTCTGTCAGCGAGGTGGTCGCACTCCCTCCGTAGGCGGAGTTGTGCTTACGCAAGGGCCTTGCATTGGGGTTCCAAGGCCTTCGCTTTCGCGCCTTCGTCGGGGATCGGCGTGTGCAAAGCTGCTAGCTCGGCTCCTGCCGCTTCGGGGTCGACCTTGTCCTCGCCGGCACCATGAATAAGATGTTCCACTCCATGCCAAGTTCAAATGATTTCCTTTGTTCTTTTTTATCACTAAATTTGATCCCCAAAGGTAGGTGAGGCACTCGTTCACTTCTTGCAGCGCGCCAGTACCCCTGCAGCTTGATCGCGACGACACCACCACCATCGTCTCCCAGTTTGTCGCCGGCCCCTGGCCGGCCTCCTCCTGTGCTACAACGGCAACAAGGCTCCATCTTCCCGCTGCTCCGGCGACACAAAACCGGTGTCTCCACGGACTCGGGGGCTTCAACGACGGTCATGGGCGAAGCCATCTCCGGGGCGGGAGTCGGGCTTCGGATACCTCATAGCGGGGGATGTCTGGCCAGTCGACTTCACGCATAGGACGACGGGAGCCGCCTCAATCACTCCTTCCACTAGCGCCGTTTTCGAGTTAGTCGTTGGATCGGCCTTGAGCGTTCTTGTTGGCGTCGAGCCTACGATCGGCTCTGTACCCTTCGTCGTCTCCATCGGGTTTACATCCGGCTCCAGACCCACCACGTCCTTGAGAGGCAGCATGGTGCGCAATGACGGCAACTCCAAGATTTGGCCCTCCACGCGCGATGTCATGGCTGGGGAGTAGAGGAAGTGCGTCGATGAGCCCGTCTCAGCCGGCCTGGTGAAAATGTGTGGTGGGATTCGGCTGGTCGGCTCCCCTTCACTCAAGCTCCTGGGCGGCCTGCAGGCAAATTGCTTTTGATGAGGACGAGACCGGGTACAACCTACAACTTACCAAACTTATGAAAAAAGAATAAAGCTCGGCAACTTACTTGCCCAATGACAACTCCTTGACGACACACATCTTCTTCCTTGGCGGTGGCGCGATGGTGGAGGAGCTCGGCATTGCTTCACTCCGCTAGTGCTTGTCTGGATTCGCAAATCAAACATCTCCGAGTTGCGGCTCCTCTTTGAGGTCTGCTGGAATATCAATAGGCCATCGTTGTCGTCGGCTTCCTCATCGTCCGCCTAGCTCCCATTTGGATCGCCGGATTTGTCGTCAACCTCATCCTTGCCATCCTCGCTGATCTGGCTCCCCTCCGGGTCGACGGCGGAATCTACCGGGCTCCTTGGCACGGACGACACAAGGAAAAAAATATAAGAAGCGGAGTCGGATTCGAGTACTTACATTGAAAGGCGGATGCGTGCGGGAGTACGGCTCGACTCGGATGACTGTTGAAATGTCCTTCACCTTCGCGTTCACCACGAAGGCAGCCATCTTCTTGAGTGTAAATTGGTCGTAGGGCTTCGCCATCCACTGGGTTGCATCTTGTGGGCCCTCATACTCATACATGGGGTGCACCCATGCCTGAAGGGGTTGGATGCGCCTCTCTACCAAGTCACCAGGATTTGCTCCTCGGTGAGCCTGCCACATTTTAGGCGCATCACCTCCTGATGAAGCGCTTCCACTTTAGGTGACTCGTCATTGGCTGAACCCAGGTCCCAAGATTGATGCCAAATAGGGGGCTTATCCAAGTACGGAGGCAACCCCATCTGTCTGCCATGAGCCGACACGTCGGGGCAATGAAACCACCCTATGCCACTTTCTTCACGGAGTTGGGCAGCTCGAGCTTGAAGTAGGATCTAGGCTTCAGCTGAATGTCGGCTACGCTGCAGTTCTTTTGCACCTTGACCCGGAAATACTTTTGCCACAGGTCAAAATGGGGCTGGTCCCAGGAAACACTCACACATCGCAATGAAAGAGGCGATGTGGAGGATCAGGTTAGGCCTGACGTGATGAAGCTGGACGCTGTGGAAGAAAAGAAGCCCGCAGAAGATACCGTGAAGCGGCAGGGGTAAACCTCGTAGGACGAATGGCGTAAGAAGCACGCGCTCGTTCGGCTGCGGCGCCTGCTTGACCTCCTTCTCTGGCGTTGCACGCCAATGGACCGCCACCTGCCTCGGGAAGAAGCCATGGGTAATGAGTTTCTCCAGCTAGTCCCATGTCACCAACGAGGGGATCCATTTCCCCTTAGTGGCGTTGGCTATGGGAGGGTTCTTGCCTCGGACGCCACCTCTTCTCCGATTCGCCTCAACGCGCACCATTAGGCGTAACCAGTTTCGGTTTGCCCGAGAGTTAGGGAAGGGAAAGAAGATCTGCGCGTGGAGCTCTGTCTACGATGGCGGGGCAAGCACGCGAGGAAGATGAAGATTGGCGAGCGCAGGGAATGTGTCCGCTTGTCGTTGCGCCCCCTGCATTATGTAGCCCCAAGGGAAACCCAAACGGTGCCCCGGGCGCAGGACGCGTTGCCTTGTTTTCGTTGTGAAACCGCCCGTCACGCCCACGGGTCGAGCGAATTGCGAGACGTGATGATGGCGGTACAGGAATCTAGATCCTGCTGTGCCATCCCCTCTCATTCAATGCGTTGGACGACGAGACCTGACTTCGCCGGGGCTCGCGCCACGCGCTTGACCAGACCGGACCGATTCAAGTCAAGCAGATTCAATGGGTCTTCATTCGGGGACCGGGCTGAACCAGGCCTGGCCTCGGTCAGACATACGTTGCCATGACCTCACCCAAGATTCGCGACGCTTCGCTGCACCATCGGAGTCGGCCTTTTGATGTTGGCCCCTTGCGTCATCATGATGAGGCAAGGGATTCTTGTTTGGGTGTTCGCATCCGGCAGAGCTCACTGCTCTAGCCCATTAGTTTGCGGTGCCGGATCTGTTTTCTGTTCCAGGAATTCTCGGTAGTACCTCAAGACCTCTCCAAACAGTACAAGACGGCGTGCTCAGTTCAATTTCTACTTGGACGCAGTCGAGCTCATGACGCACTCGGGGGCTACTCACGGTGCCATCCCAGGACCCACTACTCTGATGTCGGCCTCCTCATGACACATCTATCTACTTGGTGCCCAAGGAAGGCATCCTAGGGATCTTGGAGGATCTCCACCCGGTCATAACCGACCTGGAGCCTTGTAAACCCTAGGCCTTGTCCCCTAAGTGAGGCCTAGGGCTAGATCATAGATTATCTAATCTCGGTGCACCTACGTGATCCTTAGCGATCTCTCCATTGTACACTACACCATAGCTCTTATACGAGGCTACCACCATCAATACAATCAAGCAGGATTAGGGTTTTACATGCACCGTGAGGGCTTGAACTTGGGTAACTTCCTCGTGTGACTCTATTCTAGCCTTACGGCTACGCGTGACATCCCATCGAGATTACTGCCGGTATTATGATCCGACAATTCATGCTGCCATAACCAAAGCCACCATGCACCCCTTCAATACCTGTGTTAGATATACCCACGTGGCCATTGAGGTCTCCTTCTATGACGAGCTTCTCGCCGATAGGTACACTCCTAACCATGTCCTTTAGGTCTCCCCAAAACTCCCTCTTGGTGCTGCTCTCATTGTGGCCTACTTGAGGGGCATACACCCTGATAACATTGAGAACCAAGTCCTCAATGACCGCTTGATCAAGATAAATGTGCCCCCCTTGCATCTGAGTAAATTGCTCAAAGCCACCACATTTGTGGCTAGGGTACTCCAAAACTACCGTTTTTGCTAAAAATTACAAAAAACCACCAACTCCGCGGCAAGTGACAAATCACACTAATTTGAAATTGAACCGCGTCTAGCAGTAGAACTACGAGTGGGACCCGTCTGTCGGGCTGATTTGGCATGTCTACGTGGACAATATGGTGAGGTGGAAGATGGCCCCACTAGTCAGCCTCTCATCTCTTTTCACTTTTTTCCCTACTTCCACGGTCAAGGCCATGCCCACCGGCCGCTAGCTCTGGTCTGCGGCGCGCGCCCGATCTGCCGCACGCATGGCCGCGACGCCCCCTGCAGCTCCCTCCGACGCCGCCTCCCTCCACGCACCGGCCCCGGCCCGACTTCCGCCGCGCGGCCGTGCCACAAGCGCCACAAACCCGCACCGCCCATGCATTTACCTCCGACGCCGACGGCCGTCCACGCCCCGGCCCCGGCTCAGCTTCCGACGCCGCCGCCAGCACGCACGGCCGCCGCCGTAGCCGAGGCGACACCTGCGGGGGACCTCCTGCATGTGCTCATGTCGTAGCGGAGCAGCGGCTAGCCGACCACGAGGCTCCTCCCATGCGTGCTGTGGCTCTGCAGCTAGCTGGCCGTGAGGTTCCTCCCGTGCGTGCTGCACCTCAGCAGCTAGCCAGCCACGAGGCTCCTCATGTCCAGCCGTCATGCGTGTTGCCAGGGACCATGCACACGCGCTGCAATCCCAACCGGCGGCAACAAGCACACGCGCATGCCATTGCCGCTGCTTCTCTCGTCTGTTGTTTCCGTGGCCAATGCATCCTCCTCGTCTTGTAACCATGTCAGGGAGCTCCGCCTCGTCGTCCAGATCATCTCTACCCAGGGAATTGCGCTGAGCCGCCGCGACTCAAACGCACCATTGCCGTCTTCCCTAGCTCTATACGCCGGCCACCTCGCCAAATTCACCGCCGTCGCTGGACCCTGGCTCTTCCCGTCGCTTGCTCAGGTCTTCGTCGACCTCCCGAAGCTCCTGGAGTCACACCCGATGAGTGCCTCGTCCCTGAGCACACCTCCCCACGATGGCCTGCTCCTGCGGCCTCTGCGGCCGTCAAGGACGTCACTCTGGTTCAGAGCATGGCTTCGTCAACACCACGGGCGCTGCCCAGGAAGCAGACTCGTGGGTTGGGCCAGAGCCGGCGAGGCGCTAAGAGATGGAGGCGAGGCGTGGGCCGGCGCCATCGAGCTCCACATCCTGTGCGCGGATGGAGGCGAGGCGTGGGTTGGCGCCGTCGATCTCCTGGAAGTTCCACCACACCCAGGAGGCGGACATAGTGGTGGGACGGCGCCGGCGAGGCGAGCGGAAATGGCTGCAGGTGCATGGCGCGGTGGTGGCGGTCGGCATGGTGTGGTGGTGACCGGAGGAAGAAGAATAAAAAGGAGGAAATAAGACATGTGTCTAACAGGTGGGGCCCCGTCCACCTCAGCGGGCCAACACATAGACTACTCCTAGTTTCTCCACATCAGCCCGACAGATGGGCCCGACTCGTCAGTTTTGCTGTTAGACGCGGTTCAGTTTCGAATTAGTGCTATATGTTACTTGTCGCAGAGTTGGTGGTTTTTTGTAACTTTTAGAAAAAACGGTAGTTTTGGAGTACCCTAGCCACAAATGTGGTGGCTTTGAGCAATTTACTCCTTGCCTCTTGACGTCTACCACTCCATACTTGACTCTTGTTGATCAAGGCACCTACTCCATTTTTGTTTGTAGTGTCCCCGTGTACCACAGCTTGAAGCCGGTATCCTCCACCTCTTTTGCCTTCTGCCACTTCCATTTGGTTTCTTGGACACATAGGATATCAACACCTCTCCTCACCGCTGTATCAACTAACTCCCATAACTCGTCAGGGATACAGGGACCCTATGTTCTAGCTACCTAAGCAGATCCTACTTGGCTCGGCTAGCTTCCTTACCCTTCGCATTCGTTGAGTCAACTGCGATGACCCTTGCTCATTTTTCATTGCACACGGTCGATGATGTAGCGCACCACCACTTATCACCGTATCCAGATCAAGATACGGCACGCCACAAGGGGGTGACAGCCCAGCCCTTGCCCATCTAATACCACACCTAGGTTCAGATATGCCGCGTCGCTAAGGGTCATGCCCCAACGATTTTCTTTTGGGTTTCATCTCCATAAGAGTGGCTGAGTTTTGACATTGGCTCGCCAAGTCTATCACAACCCTCCTCCTTTACCTGGGCTTGGGATCAGCTATGTTCAGACTACATAGGTGGAGTTACGCATATTCTGTTGCTGCTCTAGGTTATTCGGCTATCCAGTTCTTGCCCTGTTATATTATTCTCCAGATTCCAGATATTTTTGTCGATGTCTTTTGAAGGTATGGTCATACATTCATGCACAGCGTGCATTTACATTACATGCACAGAGATTGAGGGATGAACCGTACAAGAGTAGGTACCAATTAGGAAAGTGAACGTACCTGTAGACTGTTGTTTTCTATCTTTACCTTTTTTTTCCAAAAGTCACGGGTTTAGCAATTGCATTATTATGTTTTTCTCCAAAAGAACTGCTGGTCTTGGTAGTGAGCAACCAGAAGCAGCGACTTAAAATTTTCTTCCACTGTCATTCCTTAGGCATGCAAATATTTGCATGGGCACCTCTATTAGAGTTGCTACAACATGTAGCATTGTTTTTAAGGCGTCCCGCCTTAGGTGCTTAGGCCTCAGGCTGGTGGCTGCTCTCCTTAGGTCGCCTTACCGCCTTAAGAACAATGCCCTGTAGTAACTCCCTCCGCCCCAAAATAAGTGTCTCATTAGTACAACTTTGTACTAAAGTTAGTACAAAGTTGAGACACTTATTTTGGGACGGAGGGAGTAGTAAATACTAGCGGTTTGAATCTGCCTGATTATAGTCATCATCTGCACTGATAGGAACCACATTGTATTATGAGTTTTTGCCAATTGATGCAGGAGTACACATGGTGAATCTAATGATTTACTTTACTGTTTGATTGTAAAGGCCAAAATCCAAAAAATAAAGTGTAATCTTGTTTCTATAAACTACAGATAGGGATTTGGGATGAGCGGAAGGTTTTTGGAACCCGTATTGAGAGCCTAAAAGTTGACATCCTTGGTGAGAACCCTCCTACATTGGATAACAACGATGATGGTTCAAATCCTAGCCCTAATCCCTCTTCAGATCCCAAAGCTGCTCGGAAGGATTCCAGTACGTATATAAAAGTATGTTCCCACTTCTTGTCTGTGTCATTCTCCCTATGGGTTTCACAAATTGGAATGAATTTGGGAAAGCTCTCCTTGTTTGCCTTTTGCTGTAGGATCTGACTGTTTCTGGGATGCCTGAAAAGATTGCAACTGCATATCAGTCTGTAGTTGATCAGTATTTTGATGAGGACGCAGCTTTAAACAAATGTAAGACTACTGTTAATGTTTTGGAGAAGATGGACAAAGATGTCGATAATGCTTGTACCCATGGTAAGGATTTTGCTTGCTTCATTACTTCTATAATGTTATAGACATCTGCAACTTCCTTTGTAGAATGTTTGGCACTATTCTCCTTTCTTAGCCTGTGTTGTGTCATGGTTGTTCAAAAACTATTTTACATCCAGTTCCATGATGTACTATAAGTATTTGGGTGGTAGTGTTAAGGAAACTAGATGATACCCCGCAACGTTGTTGCGGGAATGATTTGCAATATATTTTAAATATAAGAGTTGGCAGTACACAACGTGAATACTGGAGTAATAATATGAGAACTAAAACTGTAACTATACATGATTTATTATGTTTGATCATTATATAGTTAAAATATTTATAAATATAAATAACATAATACTCCCTCCGATCCATAGTAATAATATGACAATTAATATGGATCGGAAGGAGTAGAATGGAAATTCTCCTGCATGTTTGCATGTTGAGGTGGATTTTTTCCTATGCATGGTTGCATGTTGAGGTGGCCTTTTCCCATGCATATTACAAGTTGAGGTGGCATGCTTGCATGTTGAGAGAAATAGGTTGCATGTTTGCATGTTGAGGTGGATTTCTTGCTATGCATGGTTGCATGTTGAGGTGGACCTTTTCCCATGCATGTTATGTTACATGGTGAGGTGGCATGCTTGCATGTTGAGAGAAACAGGTTAGTGGGGACTAGCTATTTGGATATAGAAGATAGAAGATGCCAGTGAAGAATCCTTCTGTTTTTCAATGTGGACACTATCATATTGGTACATGGTACTATTGTTTCTAGAACATAATCTTTCAGTCAAGCTAAACAATAGTACCCAATTTGTCTTTGAAATGGAGAAAATTATAATGATCTAACTCCTCTGAGCTCAAGTAATGGTACAAGATTAGACCAATATCTTAAACACAACAGTAATTCAACTTGCAAATGGTTTCTCTGTTCACTAACTATGGCTTGTTACTTTGTTAGGTAGATGCTATGGGATTTACTGCATATCTTCATCTGATTCATACATGTTATATGAGTTATGGTGTTGTACTTGTGTGTGTGCGAGCACACACACTTTTGTTTTTGTTTCTTGGGGATTGTTGTAACTTTCAAAATATTAATAGCATGCTCCAATGTGCATGTCATGTTCGCTGTGATGTTTGCATAACATTCTAGACTAAGTGGTTATAAAATGCATTAAGCACTCCATGGTGACAGAAAATCGATTGATAGAGAATCATTTGATTATGCACTGTAATTGTTTATAAACGTGATTGTATCATGGTTTAGACACAATGCGCGGAAGAAAACAGTTTTCTTCATGCACAACATCTGTTCTTTTAAAGTGGCGGTTCATGCGTCGCTATTGTTTTTGGTATAGCACATCTGGCTGCTTAGTACATTGTTTTACATGAGCTAATTCCCCTTTGGTGTCAACTGCGACACAATTATAGTTCTGTACGCCGATACCAATTATATTTTTTTCTTGAGGTTTAGAGTGAAAGATACTAGTATAATGGAAGGTTTCCTATTAAATGCTCCTGGCTGTGGAGTTTTTGGTCTTGCTCACTTGTTATAATCTGAAGTCTGAAGTAAAGTAATGGATATGAAAATATATAATGCTCTGACATTGCAAGACTTACATTTATTCTCTTGATCATAATCGATAAGAATATGTAGTGATAATAATTGATTCATTCTTTCCCTAGGTATTCCTCAAGCATCATCATTGGTTTCTGATCTTCAAGAGCAGGAAGCAGTCCTCAAGAAGTGCATCGAGCAACTTGAAAGTGTCGACACAGCTAGGATAAACCTGATTAATCAACTAAAAGTAGCTCTCAGTGAACAGGTCTTCAGCACCTTTTTCTTCTTCCAAATGTTTTACCCTGATAGCGTCATATTGTCTTGCTTACAATAGGAAAAACCCTTAGCAAAGTGGATGCTTCTACTATCTCAGCTACTGAGTGTTCATTGTTAACTGTGCACATTCTCTCACCTCTGTTACAATAAAGTATGGCGGGGGAATGTACACAAATCTCAGGGCATATCAATAGTTGCGGTAGTGGAAGAACCCATTCATACAAGCACAAAATCCTTCTTTGGCTTGCAATTTACAGAGCTTTTATGTTTTTTTGTTATATAACAGGAAGGAAAGTCGGAGCTTCTTCGCACTCAGTTGCAAGTAAGGATTTTTCTCTGATATCATCTTACATGTTATTGTCATATTCATTACTACGTTGATATTCCTGCAAAATCATGTAGAAAGCAAAATCTGCTGATTTTTGCTACTGATTAAAGTAATTTGTTTGGTTAAACTCCAAGATTGTGTTGTGCGTTTTCTTGGATCTGTTAGCTTCCTTGTTATGAACCTATGATACATGTTTGCCTTGTGCTAGCTGTTCTGTCTATGTTGCGTAGATCTGGGTACCATTCTTGAAGCTTGATGATATCTATGATGCCCCATGGCAGGCAAGGCATAGCTAGAGTTTTTCTTGGTCATTGACATCTCTTGGTGAAGTTGTGTCTGCATGTTCAAGATGAATGTTGGATGAAAAAAGAACATGCCATGTAAAAACGTGCAGATACGTATCACATGAATGCATTGCTCAAGCTCTCTAATAGGATGTGAAGTAACTGAAGTACTTGTGGTATAATTCAGCTTGGATGAAAGGTAGTAGGCCAACCATGGTCTGCTTGGCTAGTGAGCACACAGGTCCAGCGACCAGTTTAGCATCCCACCTTCAAGCACTCTTCTATCTCTTATTTACTCCTGTTACCATCCCTGGGGTCCACTTTACCCCACCCCCCAGCCCCCCCTGAATTTGTCCTAGAGTTCAGATTATAACCTTGAACTTTGATTTGGCTCAGAATACCTCCCTCAAACTCCCAAAACTGTCTAAAACATACCCCTCCCACGAATTGGCTGGTTCAAACCCGGTTTTGCATTTCGTGTGTCTGGGGCACGAAATCCCAGCTCTGCAAATTTGCACTACCGCCCGTTCCGCTCCGCTGTTTTCAGATCCTGGAGCCTGACTGTTCGTGCGCTCAGTTGCAGAGTTGGGTTACTATGATGTATCTTGTTATATCTGCTTCGAGAGAATTCAGTTGTACAACACCTTGGGTAGTCTGATATGTATAAGGTTGTGTCCGTCTACGGTGCCCCCAGTCGAGGTAGCCATTCATTTATCTGTGCGATTGTATGTGCTGATTGAATGATGTGACCATGGTTGATGGCCCCATGCATATATGTGTTGTTACCAATTGCAGCTTCTTATGAAGCTAATAAGCTCGTATCAGAAAGTTCAGTGGAGAACCTAGACCAATACTAATACTAATAATACTACCTCCGTCCGGGTTTAAAGGTCCGGCTAGCCACGAAGCGTCGTCCGCTTTTACATGGCCTTAGCAGCCTTGGTACTTGCATGCATAGTTTAGTGCTGTTCTTTCATTGGTCGCATGCAAAGCAGAGAGAGAGAGCGCTGGGCCCTAGCTGCATGCAACAGAAGGCTTAATTTTCTGTAGCCATCAATTTTGTCAGGAGCTGCACCGTGCCTTTATTCTAGAGAGTTGACTCACGGGACTTTTAATCCCATACGGAGGTAGTACTCCTTAACACCCCCCCCCCCCGGGGTCAAAGCCTATGCAATAGCATTGCATCCCCGGTCGAGGTGGCCATTGCATTTATCTGTGCGATTGTATGTGCTGATTGATTGATGCGCCCATGCATACCCATGCATATATGTTGTTACCCATTGCAGCTTCTTATAAAGCTAATAAGCTTGTATCAGAAAGTTCAGAGGTGGAGGACCTAGACCAATGGGGGGGGGGGGGGGGGGGGGGGGGGGGGGGGGGGGGGGGGGGGGGGGGGGGGGGGGGGGGGGGGGGGGGGGGGGGGGGGGGGGGGGGGGGGGGGGACTCTAAAACAAATAGTGAAAACCCAAAAATCCGTGTCTTGAGAGTGTTTGTAGCATGGAGTCTTCAAAGACCTGTTGAGTCAAGCCAAAGGGGGAGAATCGAGAAGATGGTGCGTCAAAGGAAGACAACACATCTGTTTGTGCGAGGTTGAGCCAGTTTCCTGTTATTCGGTCTGATCTGACCCTTCACCCAAAAAAGGTAAAAAAAAATTATAGAATGTCGTCATCGGGCACGGTTCCCTCTCTCGCTGTCCGGTGATTCTTGATGGTGGTGCACCTTCCATCGGTGCTGTGTGCTCATCCACTAGTTCCTCTTTTCCGCTGCTCCTCGTCGTCATCTCACCTGCACGGCCTCCTCCGCAGCCTCTCTTGCAAACATGATGGCTCATGCATCATTGTCTGCTGTGTTCTTCCTAGCTTCTAGCTTTCTATTGTCCTCTGCGTCCACCAAGTCCGTTACTCTTCTGTGTTTCTCATGCCATGTGGGTCCACCAAACCATTCTATGGCAGCTTTCTTCTCTGGTCCTAGTCCTTTCTATACAACTTTTGTGGCCTTTCTTGTCCTTGTTGTCTTCTATAGGGATTTCATGGCCTCCTTCTGCATCGTCGTCGATCTATGTCCATTTTCTTTCTGCCGAGCTTCTTTCGCCGCCGGTTTGCTACGATTTCTTGCACAATGATTCATCCTCTTGATGTGCCATCTTCTTTTGACAACCCATCTTCTCTTGATACTTCAATTGTATCTTCGCCTATGTTGCCACACGCGATGAAGACGGTCACCAGAGAGAAAGAGAGAGAGAGAGAGAGCCGCTGGTGGTGAGTTGCGAATCCTAGAAGGGGGGCAGCAGATCGAGCTCCCCGGCGAGAAAGCAGCCACGCGAGGCGGAAATGCGGGCGACAATGATGGCCTGGGCAGGAGATGCACTAGAGGATGACGGTGCTCAAGAAGATCAACCTGGATGCGCCGAGTGCAGCGGGGTGACGGGGACTCTGGCAGCATGGGAGGCCCCTGGTGGCAGTCGTTGGTCAATCTTGGAGACAACAGCCGAGGCGCCACGGCATGGAAGACATTGGTGGTTGCATCCTGGTTGAAGACGGATGCGGCGTCCTTGGAGCAAGGCGAGTTGGTTTGCACAAAGGTGAGCAGGGGTGAGTGGAGACGTGCAGATGACGGGCGGGCGGCGGAGCGCTGTGAGCAGCAAGATGGTGGCCGGCCTGTGGGTCGACGGGGAACAACATCACCACTGGCGGTCGATGTAGGAGACGGAGAGTGGTGGACATCGTGGGAGCGAGCGCTTCGATCGGGAAGATTGGCTTGATGTAGGGTGCCGGCGAGTTACTGGATGATAGATAACCGGTGATGCTCGATTGTGGAGGCAGCGAACAGGAACGAGGAAGATGAATGGCCAGGGCCGATCCAATCAGCGAATAAGACAGGCATGATCCTGGTCATGAGCTTTTGATCGTAGCTTCGATCTAGATGGGATTGGGACAAGAGCTTCGAGCGGAAGATAGGGAATCAATATAGACAAGACGAGACCAAAAAGAAAAGAAAGAAACACGAGCGGGAGGACGAGTTGCAGCGTCCAAATGAATCTCTAAACCTGGGCTTATGATACCATTTTAAATGAGTAACTTAGATTTATTGCATTGCCCAAAGGGCGAATATTACAAGGGACTTGGAGTACAAGTAAGGACATCTAAACTAATACAAATATGCAAGGCCCTAGACCTATAATACTAATAATAATAATACTCCTTAACAGAGGTCAGGGATAGGTTTGGATAGATGTATATAGGGCAATGGCCCACGTAGATGCCAGTTCAAACATATGTTATTTGCAAACTTAAGCTAAAAGTTTCAAACATTTATTATACTTATATGTAGCATCTTTTCCTGTTAATGTGTTGCTCGATTTTTCTATGGAGGCACAATTGATTCTATTTAACACTGCTAGCTATCTTTATCACCGTCTTTTCTGCCTATGTAGCACTGTAGCAATTATTCGTGGAATTACTAGTGATTTATGGCTAATCCTTTAATTTATTGACAAACAGGTTGCTCGAGCAGAGGCTGAACATGCCATGCAACTCAGACAACGTCTTGGTGGTGCTCCTGTTACATATGGTCCAGGATCTAGTTCTGGTCCACCCATGATTACATTTCCATCAGAGCAAACAACTGCTGCGATGCAGAATTCAGAAGCAAGTCCAATATCTCCTCAGTTTCAGCCGGTGCATCCAGCAACCTCACCTCCCACCATGACCAGTGCTATGGGTGATGAGCCCAAGATAACAGCAGCAGCTATGGCAGATAAGCTTGCATCTTTGTCATCTGGCCAGCAAGTGCTGTCCTCCATTTTCTCATCCCTTGCCGCTGAACAAGCTGCTTCCATAAATGGTGGTTCGTCTTCTGGAGAACTCTCTGCAGGGCCTCCCGGCTTTGACAGACCAAAGAGGCCTAGACTTGAGCAGCAGGCTGGTGATACGGGGGCTCCCCCTTTCTTTGCCCAAGTACCACAAGTGCAACAACAGATTGGAGCAGCACCTACTTCTCTTGGAAGCACACAGTCACCAGCGCAGGCTAACCAAGTACCAGGTTCATTTGCACCACCTCCATTACAACCTATGGTACCGCAACTTATGCAGCAGTTTAGTCAAAATACTGGAGGTCCTGGAGGAATGTTCGGAATGATACCCTTTGGGATGATGGCTGGCTCTTTGCCACCTCCACTTCCATTGTTGCCGGCAGGTTTTGCAATGCCAAATGGACCACCTCCTCCACCTCCTCTGCCACCCATTCAGCAGCAGCAGCAGCAGTCTCCACAGGCACCACAGCAATCTCCAACATCAACTGGATTCTTCCCAACTTCAAGCACTGGGTTCTTCCCTCCAGCTCAGGTGCAGCAATCTCCATCCGTCCAACGGCAATGATGTTATATTACAAATGTCGGGGTATAAAGGCAGCACCTTGTGCTATCTTTGTACATTAACAATAATCCCCGAGTATTATCTGGTTAGGTTACAGGTCCTGTAGGAGAAACAGGATCACTGCCTACGAAAATAGGCGTACGGCTTGTGTGATGTATAACTGTTCCTTTTGGTCTGAGAAGTTTGCTCGATACTTCCTGACCATATGAAGTAGTTAGACTTTTCTTTGCATAGCACGTTAATTAGTTCAGAGACAAACAAATGGGTGATACTGTTGCTTAAATTGTTGTTGCCCAATGATATTAACATTTTAGGGCTCCTCAGTCGTAGAACTTACCGATAGATGGGATCTGAACTGCAACTATTTTTCATATACTCATATTGTTGTTCATGTTTATTTGTTATTATCATTTTGTAATGTTTGTCCTGCTGTTTTTTTTTCCTTCTTCATTTGATTACTTGTGGACTCATTGGTGTTGCTGCTAGTTTAGAGCATGAAGGATGTTTGATTTAACTGTGGTGAAGGTTACACGCAACTCATTGTGTCAATGAAGTGGGGCTCGCCGGGAATTTGAGGTAGTATAGGTCAGATGAATTGAATCGAATTTTCTTGTGATGGTTGTGGCAAAACTTTCAAAAAGTATTCATTGACATGGACAGATGATCTATCCAGGGTCACATCAGTACTGGAGCAAACTGTCTCCTCTCAAAAATTGATACACACTAATTATTTCCTGGCACTAGATTACACATGCCCTAAGATAGGTTAGTCTTGAATAATCTCTACAAGTGAGAGAGTGATATCTGCAAAAGATATTACATATGCTACAGCTACAGCTGATCAAAGAGAGAAGGAAGGAGATTCAGTTCCCAACTAATTGTGATTTTTGTTGGAGCCGCTCTTGGGAAATTTCCTCATGCTGGCGTCGAACCCCACCTCCACGGGCTTGCCGTTCGCCGCCGCCGGAAGAGGATCGCCCTTGATGTGGAACTCGTTGGTCTCCATGCCCACGGCCGTGGTGGGCCTGGGTTGTGCGGCCAGCAACAACCTCCTTGCCGCAGGACCGCGGCGACCCTGCTGCCACAGCCACGGCGATGCTGTCGCGTCCAGAGACACGGCGGCTGTTGTCGTCGACGGCGTGAGCAAGAGGAGATGGAGCAGGAGTATGGAGGCGAGGAGGCAGGAGACGACGACGGCGACACTCCGGCGGTTGCCTGCAGCCTGCAGCTTAGTCTTCATGGCACTTGATCGAACCGTAAGGTTGGAGACTTGGAGTGTGGTGGGAGTTGAAGAGTTGGAGCTGTAGTGTTGTCTTCTACGGCGCGCGTATATAATGCGTGGAGGCTAGCAGCATGCGTTGCTCGAGTGCACGCAGCTTCCACTGGTGGATCGGGCGGAGTACGTGGGAACGTGGAGTGAACATGTGACGCCATGTCTTATACTAGTCGGGGATTAGCAAAAGGGAGTCACGGAGCATATGGGGCGAGCTGTGGGAACATGTCACCCCGAGATCTGGATCCATTTCCTCCATTCCAGCCAGCTGATTCATTCATACTATTACTACCAATTCTGTAGAAACTACTAGCGTTACATAGAATATGTGCAGCGCCCCGGTTTTCCAGTACGTTGCCACTTTACATGCATCGAGTTTACACTGGCGAATATTACGGGAGGGCGTTGTTCGTTCGGACTTGGCGCCAAGGCCGACCATGTGAGGCCAGCTTTGACTAATATCCACCGCCGTCCGGCCGAAATACCTACGATCTTCCTCTTCTTCCGAGTTGATCTTTTTGACTGATTTCATGTGATCAGATGGAACATTCATCATCCATTTTCTATGGCACGCAGAGCATAATATCAAATACAGTGTGACAATGCATCCTACAGATTCAGATCGGCTGGGGTAGCTAGCAAAGTGCTTATATAAGTATAGGTGTAGTAGATCGTGGAGGGGTACGGCCAACCGGGTAGTTACAAACGTATCATACACAGATGCACTGTTCCTTGCATCTGTAACCGCAGCAGCTGCATGGTCTGGACTCATCAAACTAGTATTGTCCCAAGAAACAATTTTTCTTTTTTCAAAATATCTCAAGAAACAATGGGAAAAAAGCATAGTGTATTGATCAATTTTGGAAAGTTAATTCATATCAAACATGGTGCTACAGTTAATCTACTTCTATATATGTTAATTGAACTACCAGTTAATTGAAAATGCGATGATCCCAATGAGCACACAAGGCAGTACCTATAAAATGGCAGTGATCTGATCTCCACATGGAACAAGGTTGGACATGGACCATCTGCCTCCTCCTCAGTCCGCAGATTTGACCAGCTAATTAAGCCGAGTTAATCAGCCAGCATTTCCCTTGCATTGCTTCTCTCCAATCATTGTCACCTTGTTGGCCTCTTCTCTTGGAGTTGGAGACTTATTTGGATGGATCTACTCCCTCCGTTCCAAAATAAATGACTCAACTTTATACTAATTTTGTACTAAAGTTAGTACAAAGTTGGATCATCTATTTTGGAACGGAGGGAGTATGTTTCACATGCAACTGGTCAAGGACTCAAGGGGCTAGTCCCTCCACGGATTTGACTAGCCATTGGCTAAGTTAAACTGCCCTGGTGTTCCCTTTCCATGGCCAAGTTGCATCCAGACATTGTCTTGGCCTTTTTCTCTTGGACCACTGTGAAACATGGCATATGGAACATGGGGCATTCGGTTTAACATAGTATGATACCTAGCATTGTTAGGAGCGGCCGGAGAGCTAGGTGTTATTGTTTGCATTTCTCAAGTCTTTTTAGGTGGCCGCAGACTAGAGGGGGCATCTCAAGTGAAGACAAATATATGTCCTCTCTTTTGAATTTCATTTCTTTTGTGAGAATTATGAATTCGTATTGAACTCCTCTATGACATTGCTGTTCTACTGACCTAGTACTAATGAAAAAACAACGGACGTTGTTAGACCAAGGATATGTAAGAGAGGAAGAGTTCCCGCCTCCCGCCTGTAGTGAAGATTGCGTCCTTCTGCCAGTTCGATCGTGGTGTGGGCGTGTAGAATTTATGAAAGAATTATACAAGTATAGAATTAAACCATAAAAGGGGATGTAGCTCAAATGGTAGAGCGCTCGCTTTGCATGCGAGAGGCACGGGGTTCGATCCCCCGCATCTCCAACATTTTTTAACATATTTTCTTCTCTTTTTCTCATGAAAAAACATCACCATTCGCCCAAACACACCGCTCGAGAGGAGGAGGCAGCCAAGGGCCTATGATCTTGCAGCCATCAAACATTGAGGTGCCACTCCTACTATCTTTGACATCAGCTAAGCCTGGTACCAGCACAAACAAATATATCTGGTTACCTTCTGCCGTGACGTGATGGCCTGAGGTTCGATATAATGCTGAGTTTATTGTTTCGCAAGGTAACGCGGCACACATTTAGCTTTTAATGTATCAAGGCAGAGCCGGTTAAAAGCTTGATTTAGCGTTTTGTTGTACTGTTGGTTATAAGGGCTTCATTAATTTAAAACCGTGCGCCATCCTCTTTCCTAAAAAAGATTGCCAAGGGAAGTGACCTTTATACTACTTGGTTGACCTTCTGCCGTGACGTGATGGCCTGAGGTTCGATATAATGCTGAGTTTATTGTTTCGCAAGGTAACGCGGCACACATTTAGCTTTTTATGTATCAAGGCAGAGCCGGTTAAAAGCTTGATTTAGCATTTTGTTGTACTGTTGGTTATAAGGGCTTCATTAATTTAAAACCGTGCGCCATCCTCTTTTCTAAAAAAGATTGCCAAGGAAAGTGACCTTTATACTACTTGGTTGACAGGGGGCATTGGCTCCTGTTTTATGAAATGATTCAAAAATCGTATTTCCAAGTTCCAAAGAAATTCAGAAAAAGAACTGCGAAAACTTATACATATTCACAATGGATATGTGAATTTTCGTTCAAAAATATGATTTGCAAGCTGCACAAAATAAAAAAATCCTGGCCCAACAATAAAAAAAGATTGGCTCATTTTCATGTACATTTTTGTTTTTTGTCTACGTCACACGTGAAAGTATATTGTTATGAAAATTTTCTTGAACGTGTTATATGTGTATTTGTATATGTACAAAAAAATACAATTTTTTTGGCGTTGCGGAATTCTTTTTTTTAAGTCTATGCCCGTTGGGCATTTCCGTTATATTTAAACTGCCCCAATGTCATATATTTAGGAATGGAGGTAGTAGAAGCACGCAATCCTACTAGACATGGAAGGAATAAACTTAAAATATGATTTTTATTTTTATTTTCTTCTAATCTTCTATTTCGTACAAATATTACATGTTCCCAGAATAAAACACTCCAGCAGATAACTATTGTAACAGAAACACTTGCATGTGTATCTTTTGCTACACAAACACTTACAAAGCGCTTGATGCCAAAACCTATAGGAGCAAGTATCTTTTCAAGGTATCGCATATGAACCGAATATGTGATGGCCAGTAATCTTTACATGGCGGCCCATCTTGAACAACAATAAAAGAATGAGCAGCATATTGGGCAACCTTCCCCTTTTCGGGTAAAGAGCAAATAATGCTATCTCCTTAACATTCTGAACGATGGCAGATTCTGAACGCTTGAAACGCCTCCAATTGTAAGCTCTTGCTCTAACTGACCTAGTGTGGACTTCAGAACCTCCTGGTAGTAAGATGAAAGAAAGGTCACCGATTGAACAATGGTAAAGGAACAAGAAACCATTAGCATGCACATAACGCATCGTGTATAAAGAACGCTCACGTTGAATTCCATATAACTAGCTCTCCTTGCAAGCCACTGAGCATCGAGCATCTGAAAAGCTAGGCAGAAAAGGTTATCGAAAGCCATCTCGTCATCTTCAAGTAGTTGAGCAAAGCCAACTCTTGCTTTTGAGCTCCTCCTATTTTCTGCAAAGAAGCAAACAAAAAAAAATGCTGCAGTTTCTTCACAGGTTATCTGCTTAAGGAACCAGACTACACATGCAATCAAGGGAGAGTAGATTTAAATGAAGATAAAGCATTTGACCAGTTATTGCATTCACTTCACCTGATTGTAAATCCAGCATTTGAACTAACATATAAGATATATTTACGCCAGCTACTGCAAAAGGATATTCCCATTCAGCTCTCTCACCATCTGCCTTGTGTAATAGCCGATGAAAGGAATCCTGCATGTTAAGCAGGTATTTCAGCAGTAAACCAGATTGAAATACCAACTAACAGTGGATTTATAAGGAGCAAGTGTCCATGATGAACAGAAACATACTGGGTAATTTCTTGCAAAATATATTAGATTTTCCAAGGACATGAATCCCCCAGACCTGCAAGCATCGGATAGCTCATGAGAACAGTCATCTCAGTTCAAGTGACGTTGAAAGAGAAAAACAGCAGATAGCTTCTTAAAATATGAATAGTTGAAAAAATGAACCTAAAATCTGTTGCTGGGTCAGAGTTCTGCCAGCCCATTTCCTTCCATAGATCTGATTTCAGAGGAGGAAGTTCTCGGTTAGGATAAGCCAATCTCCAAAGTTCTTTTAGTGCATCCTGTAATGGGAGAAGTGGCATACCGTTAATGAATATAAGCATATTAACATATTAATGATTTAAACTAGCATTGACTTGCTCAAGAGCAGAAAAAACGCCACATAAACTAGATAAAAGATGAGAACCTGGTGCTTGACAGCGGAACAATCAAATGGCACATTTAATCTTTGTCTCAAGAATTTTAATCTCTCCTCCTATAAAGTAAATTAAAACTGTCAAAAAGATAATAACATGTCAAAAGAAATTAAACAAATGTAAACACTGATATAACAATAATGTTGGCGGCATTGCTTCCCTGAAGGAGGTAGAAATTAAGCACACAAATCAATATCCAAATGACAAAGCACACATGCAGAAAATAGCAACAAATGCTCCATCAATATGCCAACATTTTGTTCATGAACGTAAATGCGGAATTAAGTAAGAATATTTTCTGTTGTTCACACCCGAAAAGATATTTAGACGAGGGGCAAATTAAACGTTGTGGGGTTCATGAAACAACCAAGTCCTCCAAGAACTTAAGATGTATAGGCAGGATGGGAAATTGTACCCAAGTTTTCAGCCAAAGGTATCAAATATCTCTAAGAATGTGCATCAAATTACAGGTGGCGCTTAACACACTCCTAATTCATAAATTTGCACTTACAATAAAACCTTTCCGTGTTCCATATACAGCATTTCAAACAAAGAACACGAAATCTGCAGGTGCCACAGTACCTGTAATGGACTGAGGTGAATTAGCATTGTCTGTGCATTTTGTGAACTCTGGGGAGCACAGGAGCAACCAAAGAACCTTGCTAGAAACGACCCAAACTCCGAAATAGCATTTACTGCAAAGAAAAGCAAATCTTCAGAGCATTAAAAGCCTACAAAGAGGAAACGACAATAGCAAGCACAACATATTATTCAGACAGGTATATATAGGTGTAATTTATGCATAAATGAGATGTCAAAAGAAAATTACGCACAAATGATTTCATTTTAATTAAAATCCTCACTAGATTATCAGAACCTACACAGTCAATGTTGCAAAAGGGAAGATCATGAAACAAGCATATGTTTTGAAGAATAGGGTACATTAGATTCAAGTGATAGTGAGATGATTGTTTATTCTCAGGTAACGTAATAAGTACAACATGTGGCCTTTCTGGATCAAAGCTAGTGACAGTTACCTATCTTTCTTGCAGACTGAGTAAAAAAAGTAGATACAATATGCACCCAATGAAGGCACTCGCGTGATTTTCCATCCCAGAAATCCGGTATAGGCTCATACCCCTTCAAGAAACGCAGAATCAAGGACATTAGAAAAACGCAGAAAACATAAACGCTGTCAATAACCTCAATTCAAGCAATTCAGGGGACGCTACTAACCTCCGATTTATTCCCCTGGGCACTATTTCCTAGAAGAGGTGCTGTGACAGATTCCGGCATTGTTGTTTCCATATGCCTCTCTCTTTCTTTCTCGGCAGGCCTCCTCCTTATAGCTTTCGAGGCCATTCTACTACTCAGATGATTGCGAAAGGCATGGTACCTGTTAGACAACAACAAGTATAGAACAGTGTGATTCACTCCACTCCATCCAACAGGAGATAAACAAAACCTAGAATTCAATTACATCAAGCAATAATATCCAGTGACGACAGCTTTAGACCTCTCATTTGGTCCAACACGCACGACCTAATCAACAAAGCTACGGAGCTAGCCAAAATCAGCTCCTGGCTGTAGCCGAGGAGACGGCTAATGGGACTAATCGCACTGAAATCCGGGCAAACGCTACAAGGTTACGAGCCCCGCATCTACTTGGGGGTGAACAGTACTGGGGGCAAGCTAGAGGGAGGGAGACGCTGTATCGCAACGCGTGGGTTGTGGGATCTGCTTACCCCGCGAGCGAAGAGTGTTGTCTGGTAGGGACGATCGAGATCCGCTCTGATTTTCCTTGTGCGGGGAGGGACGGGGTGACGACGGCGCCGGGGTCGGAGGAGGGGAGTCGTCTTGGCTGCCCTGCGCGCCGGCGATCTGGACAGGATAGGACTCTGATTTTCTTCTTTGCGTTAGGGGTGTTTCTGACAAAATGGCATTTGACCTTGGAAAAACAAAAATACTCCCCCGTCTTCAGTGCATAAAAGGCCACATGGTCACCTGTTCGCGCCACCACGCCGCACGCCGATCATCTCCCCCTTCAGCGACCAAAGCCGTCCACCAGGCGCAAACAGGGCGCTTTGTGAGCATCCTGACCACTGCCATGTAAGCGTCCGACACACTAGACCCATCCAGGAACCTCTTCCACGCCTTTTCACACACGGAACTGTTGTCGTGCATAAATGACCGCGACCAGGCAAAAGGACAGTTAGCCCGCTTCAATGTGGCACGACGGCTGGAGTTGGTTTCTCGGGACGACGCGTTCAAATTGAAACGGTGTCACCCATCTTGTCACGTCGGCCAGTGTGGTCCTCTCGTCTGATCACATCTCATGGCATCAATGTCAGCCGCTGCGGCTCTGGGCCAGTGTGACTGCGACATGGGAAGCGGCTCATCTGTTTGAGATAATGCACGTGAGAGTTTTGGATGGGTCCGGTGTAACGACCCGAACCTGATAAGATTCGATGTCTCTGTGCTCACTGTGCTAGTCCCTGGATCAATAGCTAGCACATACAGTACACGATGTAATATCAAGAATAAACCACATGTCATAATATTACATCGCAGATCCAGAATTTAATATAATACATACCTGCATAGCTCAAGCTAGCATACAAACAAAATTCAGCAGAAAAACAAATAAAATCTTCATGAAGTCCATCAACACCACAGGCAAATGTTGAGTATAGACATCGTAACCCTACATCGTATCACTCACTCGTCGTATAAAATCTGCAACATGAAACGTTACAACCACGAAGGGTCAATACTTTGAATGTATTGGCAAGTCACACAGGGAAATGATATAACAGACCTACTTCTATATGCAGGGTATAACAAGAGGATAATGTAGTGGTTGTTTTGCAGAAAACTATTTTTTTCCTGATAACTACATAATATAATAGTCAAATTTTAATTTATCTTGCTACAATTAATACACATGGTTGAATTGGACAATCCAATTCCAACCCATACCCATCATTAAGTTTCCCATCAAATTTTTATTAAATGTATCATCTGTCAAGATCATCCAACAACTGTAATGGCATAGTGGCTCAAATTTGTCCATAACCGGGGACACGGCTAATCATGATTAGTTTATACACTCTGCAGAGGTCTGTACACTTTACCCACTGGACTCAACTCGAAGATTGAGACAAAGTCTTTCAGAAGCAGTCGCCTAGTCCCACTGGAGGCCCATCCCAACTATCATAACTACATCTGCTGGCACATCCGGGTAAGGTCTCCACAACTGATCAACTAAGCCAGAGCCCATATTAGCCAGTGGTTGTACATGGAAGCTACTAGTCACTAAGTCTGTCTGATCTTTCTGAGCCTGGACGGCACCCACTTACATTCAGAGGGTATAAACCATGATGTTCTTGAAACCACCCAGCAATACCATTCGGGCGCACTTAGCCATGGTCCATGTCCTTAGAAAAGGAACGAGAAGCCATGATGCAACCCTGTCCGTCCAGAGGTGAATTATATATTATGTTTTTACTCAAGTTATATTATATATAGTCCTCACATAATCTCGATGAATACACGATTCAATCCCCGTCTACATAGCATAGCAAGAATACACTACCACGATCTACAATATAAGGCCATACTAAGCTGAATCTCAATAGCAATAACATGCTACCATAATATTCCTACACATGCATGATATAGTAATGTGATATATATAACTACATGCATAGAAAAATAATAGGATGAAGGATGATCAAGGTGTAACTTGCCTGATATATTGGATGAAGTTCGTCGCACTCACAATTCCTGATAATTCTACTCGTCATGCTTCGAGCAATCTATCGTTAAAGAAAGAACTCAAATCAATAACCATGCCATATAGAAGAATCAAAAGAACAACAAAACAAATATGGCAAGGTTAGTCAGCAACAACAAAATAAATAGGTTTAAATATATAACATAGGGTCTATGGTGCTATAATGTGGTAGGGTGAAGAAGTCAACTCCAAAGAGTCAATTGATGTGGAAAGATTGCTATTCAGGATTATATTCGAGATAACATGGAATAGGCTCGAAATTATATGAAAAACAACAAACATGTTGTTGAACATAAAGCATATGACATAGGTGTTCATTTGCAAAAAGAATGAATTGAATAGGAGCACTACAACTCAAGTTAGTTTGAATTGAATTTAAATTCAAACAGGTCAAAAGTATTTGAAATTTGGGTTTACAGGATATGACCAACAAGTATTTGGTACAAGTGTACATAGGCAAAATGGAATCAACTAATAAGGTGTCACGGTTCACCCGATATGATCAAATGAAGATTCAAATTTGAATTTGAATTGGTCAAATTTGAAAAGTTTGAACAAATGAAATATTGATTCTACATGATAGTAGAGGTCATTATGAACATGTAGGAAAAAGAATCACTCAATTTGGAATTACGGATCACGAGATATGGTTGAACGAAAATGGGCTAAAAATCTGTCTCAAAAGGACTTGAGCTGCTGCAGCTGCTGTAGCATGTGTCACGTGGGAGCGGTTCAGGCTGGGATTGAACAGGGAGCATTGGATTAAGTGGCCATCGACGGTTGATGTTCTTTCGGAGCCAGGGTTTCGGTTACAGGAGAATTCCTCGCCGGAATCTTCGCCGGAGAAGAAGAACACGGCGGTGGTGTGGCTATGGTTGACGATGGTGACGGCTCCAGTGATCCACGAGGCTCGAGAATCGCACTGACAGATGCGTATCAGCACGGTGAACTCAAAGGACTCCACGGAGTGCTCTCGTGCGTCCTGTAGTGACGAGGGCATGCGGCTGGAGATGGGATGGTCGCCGGTGAGCTTCTAGCGAAGGTCAGTGCGCTCGATATGCTGCGCTGTTGTCCAAATGACAGGTTGAGGAAGATAGGAAGATGTTTGCGAACAAAACGTAACATATAGGGGAAGCTGGGGACCTTTGGTGGTGACGAAATCAACCAGCGAAAATCTCCGGCGGCGGCACAACTCCGGCGTGATCTGGCGGCTGATGCTAGGGCAAGGGAGTTCACGATTTGGCCAAAAATCGGTCGAGGGAGGATCAGTGGCCCTTCATACGAGGAGGGTCTATCTCGTAGCTCTCGAGATCGATTAAATCGATCAAATCGATCGATCGGGTTTGATTCTGTCCCGGGATGCTACAGAGTTCAGGATGAACACGTTGGGGAAACAAGATGACGAGTGGGCTCCACCCGTCAGCGGCAGAGGGGAGAGAAGAAGAAAAAAAACAAAAGGAGGAGAGGCCAGCGGGGTGGGCTCCGGTTACGCGAAAATGGGCCGGCCTGCGCGGTTGCTGCCTCGCGCGCGGGCGGCAGATAACTGCTGGGCTGCTGCTGCGATGCGCTGGTTAGGTTTAGGGATTTCTCTTTTTTTTTAATATACAGAAATGAATTTGGCTCCATAAATGATCCAAATCATTTTATAAAAATACCAAGACATCCACAAAAACAAATATAGTAACATACAGCTTAGTGAACATTTTCCAGTCCAAAATACTTATAAAAAAACATATAATATTTTCGTAAACTTTAATTTGACACTTATAAAATGTCCCATTAAATATTTTTGAACTACGAAGAAAAATTCTAATAACATTTAAATCATTTCAACACTTTTGTATTGAAGGAGTCATATTACCTTCTCTCAATTTTTTATTGGATTTGTTTTAAATGTTGAAACCAAAATAAGAGAATATTAAATTATTCACCAATATCATTCTTTGAGGAAGTCATGTCATCCTCTCTCATATTTGAATTGGGAATATTCTCAAACCCAAAATAAGATCCAAATGAATAATTGGGAAAGTCCTTTTATTCCCTCTCGTTTAATATTCATTTAAAACTCCAGAAGTTTCAAATCCTAGTCAAAATTCAACTAACAACAAGCAACACAAGTAAGTTTTTAATTACTCCTATTTAAATAATTAACATTCCAAAATTAGAATTTTGGGATGTTACAAATCTACCACCCTTAAAATGAATCTCGTCCTCGAGATTCGAAGAAGCTAGAAAGAAAAGGTTAGGGTTGGGGTCTCCTTGAATATCCATTGTTCATCCGAGAGTGTGGAGTACTACCACCCTTAGAATAAGAGTCATCGGTCTTCAAAAAATCTTACTCCTTCGATGAAATCCTTCACACATATGTCTTGCACTCCTTTGAAATTTTGAATCCCTTATCAAAAGTGCGGTCTTCCATATACAGAAACTTCATGGCTCACAGGTCTTGCGCCGATACTAAAAAAATATCGATACTCTCATGGGGGTCATCAAGAATACTTCCATTGGGGTTCCTGCAGAAAAGGGTCTTGGTTTATTCTCACCGTATAACCTACTATTGGCAACGGTTGCCTTCTACAAGGGGTCAAGCGTCCTACCATTCTAAGGTTCAAGGCTCAACATCGTCGTGTCTCTACTATAGGTATGTCACTCTAGATTTACCATCCCACATAGCAAGAGCGAATAATAAGAGTAAGTCGGCATGGTGATCAATCCATCCCGCACCCAAATCATTACCTTGTATATGGTTTAGAAAATCTCGCATTCTAACACTCGGGCATCCTCACAGGCATTGCAGAAATTCCTCTTGTTCATGAACTATGTTCAGGAAAATCCATTTATTCTGCATGCCAAACAAAACAATCTATCGTTCCTTTGAACCCTCAGGGTTGCGTCAACTACCATAAAACATCTACTATTGAACTGTAGCTTCCTCCAGGTTCCTTCCTTCAGCAAGATTGTGCTTGCTTCTAGGTGTATCCTGTCGCATGTCGTTTAGCCTGAACTCATCCCTAGGTTGCAGCCATCTTCACTCCATTCTCGGGATATGCAGGCAATGCAGTAACTCCTTTGGTGCGGGTCTTGGGTTTAGAAGAGATAGATAATAGAGAGCGATAGATATACCCATACAGACATCACTCTAGTTTTGGAAAATAAGTTTTGATGTGCGATGTCAGTAAAACAAACACAATGACATCTCACAAAACGCTTCTAACGATATACATATATAGAAATCTTGCATCTTCAAAGTCTTCAATGTTTGCGGCTTCTGTCTTGCATCAACGAAGAAACCTCCATAATACCAAGTCTTCTCGTAGCTTGCTCTTCTTGAATCTTGAAGCATACTAAATAGATAGGGGTCTATAACAACGCAAACTTATTCTACTCGCAAAACAAATCATAGAGCACATCACACAACATCAATCAATAAAAAGCACAAAAGACACACCACACAAGCAAATCCTACACGTAAGGTCATATACACAAGAGATATGATCTCATCATACTACCGTGAATAGTTTGTTAAACTTAAATCAGTAGTGGTGGTCTGAATCTAAACTTTGCCCTTCTCATCTAAATTAACCATGAAGATCATCTAGCAATCTAAAAGCTAGTCCTTCTTGAGTCGCGCAAAAATACTTCTTTCTTGAATTCCTTCACTCCACATTGTAGCACTGTTTCCCAAACATTATATCTTCAGTGGCAGGGGTGAATGGGGTTACTATAGGATGGCCAGCAACTTTAAGACAAGATGAGAAGTTTAGAATATGAATGGTAGATGAGAAATACGAGTATGATAGTAAGTGGTCAAGAAGTGATAAAATAATTTTGTTCCTATGGCTTTTCCTAGTCCATTCTAAGGGTTACGACCTACAGTCAACATGGGCTCTGATACCATCTGTAACAACCCGAACCTGATAAGATTCGATGTCTCTCTGCTCACTGTGCTAGTCCCTGGATCAATAGCTAGCACACACAGTACACGATGTAATATCAAGAATAAACCACATGTCATAATATTACATTGCAGATCCAGAATTTAATATAATACATACCTGCATAGCTCAAGCTAGCATACAAACAAAATTCAGCAGAAAAACAAATAAAATCTTCATGAAGTCCATCAACACGGGGGGGGGGGGGGGGGGGGGGGGGGGGGGGGGGGGGGGGGGGGGGGGGGGGGGGGGGGGGGGGGGGGGGGGGGGGGGGGGGGGGGGGGGGGGGGGGGGGGGGGGGGGGGGGGGGGGGGGGGGGGGGGGGGGGGGGGGGGGGGGGGGGGGGGGGGGGGGGGGGGGGGGGGGGGGGGGGGGGGGGGGGGGGGGGGGGGGGGGGGGGGGGGGGGGGGGGGGGGGGGGGGGGGGGGGGGGGGGGGGGGGGGGGGGGGGGGGGGGGGGGGGGGGGGGGGGGGGGGGGGGGGGGGGGGGGGGGGGGGGGGGGGGGGGGGGGGGGGGGGGGGGGGGGGGGGGGGGGGGGGGGGGGGGGGGGGGGGGGGGGGGGGGGGGGGGGGGGGGGGGGGGGGGGGGGGGGGGGGGGGGGGGGGGGGGGGGGGGGGGGGGGGGGGGGGGGGGGGGGGGGGGGGGGGGGGGGGGGGGGGGGGGGGGGGGGGGGGGGGGGGGGGGGGGGGGGGGGGGGGGGGGGGGGGGGGGGGGGGGGGGGGGGGGGGGGGGGGGGGGGGGGGGGGGGGGGGGGGGGGGGGGGGGGGGGGGGGGGGGGGGGGGGGGGGGGGGGGGGGGGGGGGGGGGGGGGGGGGGGGGGGGGGGGGGGGGGGGGGGGGGGGGGGGGGGGGGGGGGGGGGGGGGGGGGGGGGGGGGGGGGGGGGGGGGGGGGGGGGGGGGGGGGGGGGGGGGGGGGGGGGGGGGGGGGGGGGGGGGGGGGGGGGGGGGGGGGGGGGGGGGGGGGGGGGGGGGGGGGGGGGGGGGGGGGGGGGGGGGGGGGGGGGGGGGGGGGGGGGGGGGGGGGGGGGGGGGGGGGGGGGGGGGGGGGGGGGGGGGGGGGGGGGGGGGGGGGGGGGGGGGGGGGGGGGGGGGGGGGGGGGGGGGGGGGGGGGGGGGGGGGGGGGGGGGGGGGGGGGGGGGGGGGGGGGGGGGGGGGGGGGGGGGGGGGGGGGGGGGGGGGGGGGGGGGGGGGGGGGGGGGGGGGGGGGGGGGGGGGGGGGGGGGGGGGGGGGGGGGGGGGGGGGGGGGGGGGGGGGGGGGGGGGGGGGGGGGGGGGGGGGGGGGGGGGGGGGGGGGGGGGGGGGGGGGGGGGGGGGGGGGGGGGGGGGGGGGGGGGGGGGGGGGGGGGGGGGGGGGGGGGGGGGGGGGGGGGGGGGGGGGGGGGGGGGGGGGGGGGGGGGGGGGGGGGGGGGGGGGGGGGGGGGGGGGGGGGGGGGGGGGGGGGGGGGGGGGGGGGGGGGGGGGGGGGGGGGGGGGGGGGGGGGGGGGGGGGGGGGGGGGGGGGGGGGGGGGGGGGGGGGGGGGGGGGGGGGGGGGGGGGGGGGGGGGGGGGGGGGGGGGGGGGGGGGGGGGGGGGGGGGGGGGGGGGGGGGGGGGGGGGGGGGGGGGGGGGGGGGGGGGGGGGGGGGGGGGGGGGGGGGGGGGGGGGGGGGGGGGGGGGGGGGGGGGGGGGGGGGGGGGGGGGGGGGGGGGGGGGGGGGGGGGGGGGGGGGGGGGGGGGGGGGGGGGGGGGGGGGGGGGGGGGGGGGGGGGGGGGGGGGGGGGGGGGGGGGGGGGGGGGGGGGGGGGGGGGGGGGGGGGGGGGGGGGGGGGGGGGGGGGGGGGGGGGGGGGGGGGGGGGGGGGGGGGGGGGGGGGGGGGGGGGGGGGGGGGGGGGGGGGGGGGGGGGGGGGGGGGGGGGGGGGGGGGGGGAATAATTGGGAAAGTCCTTTTATTCCCTCTCGTTTAATATTCATTTAAAACTCCAGAAGTTTCAAATCCTAGTCAAAATTCAACTAACAACAAGCAACACAAGCAAGTTTTTAATTACTCCTATTTAAATAATTAACATTCTAAAATTAGAATTTTGGGATGTTACATCCGGGGTGTTGGACGCGCGCGTGGCAGCGATCGCACTCCCGCAAAGCCTCCTTGTGTTTGCTTTCAGTTTGCGGGAAAAATGATGTTCAGACCGATGCGTGGACGGATGAGGTACCGCGTTGGATGATAAAATACACATGAGAAACCCGGCCCGAACAAATGCGGGCCATATAAGGGTCGGCATTGGAGATACCCTTACACAATTTTGTATATATCTTCCTTTCACTGCCTATATGAATATGGACACATAAAACATGTCACACCATTAAGTGTAGTGATCATTCATTGTTTTTCCGAAGAAGATTCAGATATGCCCTCGCCATCGGAATTGTCGGCCGCCGCAGCCTGGTAGGCGCGCTCGAGGGAGCAGACCGCATCCTTCTCATCGCAGGCGACAGTGATGACACCGCTGCACCCTGGTGTTATAGAAGTTCATCGCAAGTAAAAAGCACCTCATGCATAATAAAGTTTACATTGAGGTCTCTAGAGCACCGAACGACTACTATCGCCGTCGGAACGAGCCGCCAACATGCCCATGTCGTCGTTCCCCTGTCGGAACCGGCATGACCTTGTCGATAACAACCAGGAAGTCTTCATATACGTGCCCCTAAAGACCATCGCCCTGGAGTCGTATTCGTCATTGTCAGACCTTTGAATATATCTTAAGCAACTGACACCAAATCTTGTTGTCGCGGACATACGATGGGAAATCCTAACCTCACTGCCCCAAGGAGAAGACGGGAATCTATGCCAGAGTTCCGTCGAGTACGTCCAGCTGGATGAACTTGACGAGGATCAAAGCCCAGATGACAAAAATCGAAGAAGAAGCGCCACTATCCGCCCAAGTGCCGCACCTACGAGGACTAAAAAAAACTAACCAAAACTACTAGCCGGAGCGAAGGCATCGGAATCCCCGTCCCCACCACTGGTCGCCGGAGTGACATACAGAGGGGTGGCGAATCCATGGATTAGTCGACGAAGCCTGGATGGAGAGTTTGCCCTAGCCACCAAGGAAAAGGGAGAAAACGTTTGGAGAAAAAGTTTGACTAAGTTTTTCAGAGTACACCTAAAATGAATAAATCAATAAAAACCAAAAAAAGCAAAAGGAAATCTTAAGCCAAAATTTCTTAAGTTTGACCAAGTTTATAAAAAAGAGTTTTGATGTCCACAATACAAAATTCAATGCGACTTAAATTCAGACCAAAATCAGTTGTGACAATAGTGTGCAAATTACAAACCCTTTTGTGTTGCTTCTTTGCGGTGAGTCTTCACCTTGTTCTTACAATACTAGAACAATGCATGTGTGTTGCAACGGGATATAAATATTCTAATACATTAACTCGTGATTACGTGCCCGTGTTACACATTTGTGTAAATAAATGTCTATCAAATCTTGCCCACGTGATGCAGTTTATTAAGTAAATTAAGGTTATTATGAAAAAAATGATGGAGAAATGTGATGGGAGGAAAAGGATGTTGGGAAACGTTGCATGGAAAACAAAAAAATTCTACGCACACGCAATGATCTATCCATGGAGATGCATAGCAACGAGGGGGAGAGTGTGTCTACGTACCCTTGTAGACCGTAAGCGGAAGCGTTTCTCAACGCGGTTGATGTAGTCGAACTTCTTCGCGCTTCAACCGATCAAGTATCGAACGCACGGCACCTCCGCGTTCTGCACACGTTCAGCTTGGTGACGTTCCTCGCCTTCTTGATCTAGCTAGTTGTCGAGATAGTAGATGAGTTCCGTCAGCATGATGGCATGGTGACGGTGATGGTGAAGTGATGCTCGCAGGGCTTCGCCTAAGCACTACGAAGATATGACCGTGGGAGTAAACAGTGGAGGGGGCGCCGCACACGGCTAACAATTGTCTGGGGTGTGCTAGGGGCGCCCCCTATATATATAGGTGGGAGGGAGAGGGGAGGCAGCCAAGGAGGCGCCCAAGTGGGCTGAATCCTACTTGGGGTCTCCCCATGGCCGGCGCCCCCCCTTCCTTATCTGCCGGAGGGGGAAGGAAAGAGGAGGGAGGAGGGAAGGAAGGGGGAGGCCGAATCCCTCCCCTTTCCTTCTCCCTTCCCCTCTTTCCTTCTCCTCTGGTTCGGCCCATATGGGGGGCGCACCAGCCCCTGGTGGCTGGTGTGTTTCCCCTCTTGGCCCATTAGGCCCATTGCCGGGGGTGCCCGAAACCCCTTCCGATGACCTGATATGTACCCGGTACCCCCCGGAACACTTCCGGTGTCCGAATACCATCGTCCCATATATCAATCTTTACCTCTCGACCATTTTGAGACTCCTCATTATGTCCGTGATCTCATCCGGGACTCCAAACAACAATCGGTCACCAATCACATAACTCATATAATGCAATATCGTCATCGAACGTTAAGCGTGTGGACCCTACGGGTTCGAGAACTATGTAGACATGACCAAGACACCTCTCTGGTCAGTAACCAATAGCGGAACCTGGATGCCCATATTGGCTCCTACATATTCTACAAGATCTTTATCGGTCGAACCGTTATGACAACATACGTTATTCCCTTTGTCTGTCGGTATGTTACTTGCCCGAGATTCGATCATGGTATCTTCATACCTAGTTCAATCTCGTTACCGGCAAGTCTCTTTACTCGTTCCGTAATACATCACCTCGTGACTAACTCCTTAGTCGTTTGCTTGCAAGCTTTTGATGTGTATTACCGAGAGGGCCTAGAGATACCTCTCCGATACTCGGAGTGACAAATCCTAATCTCGATCTATGCCAACTCAACAAACACCTTCGGAGATACCTGTAGAGCATCTTTATAATCACCCAGTTACGTTGTGACGTTTGATAGCACACAAGGCATTCCTCCGGTATCCGGGAGTTGCATAATCTCATAGTCGAAAGAATATGTATTTGACATGAAGAAAGCAATAGCAATAAAACTTAACGATCATAATGCTAAGCTAACGGATGGGTCTTGTCCATCACATCATTCTCCTAATGATGTGATCCCGTTATAAAATGACAACACATGTCCATGGTTAGGAAACCTTAACCATCTTTGATCAATGAGCTAGTATAGTAGAGGCTCACTAGGGACACAATGTTTGTCTATGTATTCACACATGTATTTAGGTTTCCGATCAATACAATTCTAGCATGAATAATAAACATTTATCATGAATAAGGAAATATAAAATAACAACTTTATTATTGCCTCTAGGGCATATTTCCTTCAGTATCCCACTTGCACTAGAGTCAATGATCTAGATTACATTGTAAAGAATCTAACACCCATGGAGTCTTGGTGCTGATCATGTTTTGCTCGTGGAAGAGGCTTAGTCAACAGGTGTGCAACATTCAGATCCGTATGTATTTTGCAAATTTTTATGTCTCCCTCCTTGACTTGATCACGGATGGAGTTGAAGTGTCTGTTTATGTGTTTGGTTCTTTTGTGAAATCTGGATTCCTTCACTAAGGCAATTGCTCCAGTATTGTCACAAAAGATTTTCATTGGACCCGATGCACTAGGTATTACACCTAGATCAGATATGAACTCCTTCATCCAGACTCCTTCATTTGCTGCTTCCGAAGCAGCCATTGCTACTTCTTGAGCTTGCGTTGGTTTTTCCCTTGAAGAGGAAAGGGTGATGCAGCAAAGTAGAGATAAGTATTTCCCTCAGTTTGAGAACCAAGGTATCAATCCAGTAGGAGACAACGCACAAATCACCTAATACCTGCACAAACAATCAAACAACTTGCACCCAACGCGATAAAGGGGTTGTCAATCCCTTCATGGTTACTTTCAAAAGTGAGATCTGATAGAGATAGATGAAACTAAATTAACGATAAAGTAAATATTTTGGATTTTTTTTTTAGATTGGAAAGTAAAAGATTGCAAAATAGTAGATCAAAACTAATATGATGGAAAATAGACCCGGGGGCCATAGGTTTCACTAGAGGCTTCTCTCTTGAAGGTAAATAATACGGTGGGTGAACAAATTACTGTCGAGCAATTGATAGAAAAGCGCAAAGTGATGACGATATCTAAGGCAATGATTATGAAATATAGGCATCACGTCCGTGTCAACTAGGCCGAAACGATTCTGCATCTACTACTATTACTCCACACATCGACCGACTCCTGCCTGCATCTAGAGTATTAAGTTCATGAAGAACAGAGTAACGCATTAAGTAAGATGACATGATGTAGAGGAATTAACTCAAGCAATATGATGAAAACCCCATCTTTTTATCCTCGATGGCAACAATACAATACAATACATGCCTTGCTGCCCCTACTGTCACTGAAAAGGACGCCGCAAGATTGAACCCAAAGCTAAGCACTTCTCCCATTGCAAGAAAAACCAATCTAGTTGGCCAAACTAAACTAATAGTTCGAAGAGTTACAAAGATATCAAATCATGCATATAAGAGTTCAGAGAAGATTCAAATAATATTCATAGATAAGCTCCTCATAAATCCACAATTCATCATATCTCGACAAACACACCGCAAAAGAATATTACATCGGATAGATCTCCAAGAACATCGAGGAGAACATGGTATTGAGAATCAAAGAGAGAGAGAGAAGAAGCCATCTAGCTACTAGCTATGGACCCGTAGGTCTGTGGTAAACTACTCACGCTTCATCGGAAGGGCAATAGAGTTGATGTAGAAGCCCTCTGTGATCGAATCCCCTTCCAGCAGGGTGCCGGAAAAGGTCCCTAGATGGGATCTCACGGGTACAGAAGGTTGCGGCGGTGGAAAAGTCTTTTCGTGGATACTTCTGGTGGTTTGGGAATATATGTGAATATATAGGCGAAGGAATTAGGTCAGGGGAGTCACGGGGGGCCCACAAGGCAGGGGGCGCGCCCTACCCCCCTGGGCGCGCCCTCCACGCTTGTGGCCACCTCGTGGCTCCTCCGACTTGAACTCCAAGTCTCCTGGGTGTCTTCTGGTCCAAGAAAAACCATCGCGAAGGTTTTATTCCGTTTGGACTCCGTTTGGTATTCTTTTCTGCGAAACTCAAAAACAAGGAAAAAACAGAAACTGTCACTAGGCTCTAGGTTAATAGTTTAGTCCCAAAAATAATATAAAATAGCATATTAATGCATATAAAACATCCAAAACAGATAATATAATAGCATGGAACAATAAAAAATTATAGATACGTTGGAGACGTATCAAGCATCCCCAAGCTTAATTCCTGCTCGTCCTCGAGTGGGTAAATGATAAAAACAGAATTTTTGATGTGGAATGCTACCTAACATATTTATCCATGTAATTTTTCTTTCTTGTGGCATGAATGTTCAGATCCATAAGATTCAAAACAAAAGTTTAATATTGACATAAAAACAATAATACTTCAAGCATACTAACAAGGCAATTATGTCTTCTCAAAATAACATGGCCAAAGAAAGCTTATCCCTACAAAATCATATAGTCTGGCTATGCTCCATCTTCATCCCACAAAATATTCAAATCATGCACTACTGCAGGATGCTGCTAACACGACACTACGATCAGAGACCCTCGGACGAAACTGTGTCCGATGCATTAATCGCAAACGGTGGTGTGAAAAAAACCATCAAAAAAGGTGCAAAACGTTTGCGATGATGGATGCATCAAACATGGTTCAGATTTTAGTTGCGTGTGCGATGCAGGGCATACGGTTCAGTTGAATGAACTATTTGCGATGAGGCAAAACAAAATAAACGGGCAGCCAGATGAAGGTGTGTGCGATATACAACATACAGTTCACTCGGATGAACTGTTTGTGATTAGGCAACACAAAAGAAACGGTCAGCCAGATCAAGGTGTGTGCGATATACGACATATGGTTCACTTGGATGAACTGTTTGCTTTGAGCCAAGAGAACGGAAATGGTTCAATTTAATAGGATGTGTGTGATACGCGGCAAACAGGTCTGTAATCAGAAATGTGTGCGAAGACCGATAATAATACAGACGATTGCTGCTAATAAGCCGTGTGTGTTCTGGGCAAACGCTTGGTGGTATACAATTGTCAGCGATTGATGAAATCATCACCGATGGGTTCCCAGTATGGTCCATGTGCGATGTCATTGCACACAGGGCAACAGCATATGTACTTATAACTTATAAGGACTTGATTGCATAAACAGATTGAACATCCAATTACATATGTGGCTAGTACACACATGACCTTTGCACACACCAAAGTATGTTCCACAATGCCTAGAAAATGCAAATAATGTATAAAAAGGCAAAACGAACCATGAATAATTTCATATTACTATAGTTGCATGTTGCCTCTGTAAAATAAATCAAGGCGGGAAGAGACAGCGTATGTCGTTTCACACACATAGGTGACAAGGTCCCCCTCGGAACCATGAGCCTTTTTGAGAGAAGCTCCGGTTTGTAAGAAGTTTGTACCAAAACTTGTCCCAAATTGGACTAAATTTTTACCACAGCATGTTGGTGCTATGTCATAACACCATGGCAAGTTTCATGATTTTGAGGCGAGTTTTGGATTTACAGTAATTTTAAAACCAGGTTTCTCAATGTTTACTGTCGAGTCGGCACCGCCCTAGATAGGCTTTTTCATCGTGGGTCCCAAATGACAAATCCAAATCTGTCACTACCATGCAGCTTTTCTTATTAAGAATTACAGCCCATTTGGTGTGCTAGCTGAAAATAAGTTTGTGGGTGCTGGTGGGCGCTAAGAACTTGCGGTTCTGTAATGAACAAAGATCTCAAGGATCCCGCGAGAGTGAGGTTCTTTCCCTATGTTGTGAATGCTTATAATATTTATGTCTTAATTAAAGAAATGGCAAGCCATTGGCCCAGTATGAAAGAAAATATGGGTCAAAGCCGAGTTGAAAAGGGCAACAATATCTAACTCCAGCTTACAAACAGTACAAAAGCACGAGGATTAATTACTCATCAGGTTTAGACAAAATCCAGATTGAACAGGTCAATGACATCTAACTCAACCAAAGTTTTCGGAGTCACAATCAAATGGATCGGTCTGATCCATAAAATCAAGATCCCGGGCCAGAAATTCTACTGGTCCATGATGACAATCTGTTGTAAATAGAAGCCGAGCATGATCAGAAGCCCTTAGGTCCACCTGAAACTTCTTTTTTATGATGTTCAACACTTGCAGCCGTAAGAAATTTCTTGTCGAAAAACTTAATCCTCACAGACAATAGTGCCCTTGCATTCAACATGAAGAATGTGACAAAGCTAGTGTTTGCATTGTTGGATGCATATCCTTCCAGCGTTACTGTCTTCAAACGAATGTCATGAGATCTGAGAAAATCCTGGTGCTTCTCTAACCATCGATTGGTTATACTTTTTTCTCCATGTGTTAGTGCCTAAATAGAGATGAAGATTGAAAACACTTAATGTCTAAAAAAGATTATGTTGAAAGAGTGATAGCTGAATGATTAATTATAGTACATTATATATGGGCTTTCAATGTGCGTGAAATCATCACCTTTATATACAAATTCTCCAGACATGGAAAAAGCATTGCAGCAAGCCAATAATCGTGTTCAGATCAAAACACCACATACTGATATGTAAGGTCTTGACAGAATCCACCACCACTGATAGGATGGACAAGCTCTTCATTGAGCATAGAACATAATATTAGTACCAAAAGTGTACTCCAAGATGATACTTATGCGCACAAATGAAAAAAGTAGATTACAAAAGTTTATGTGAATAATATACAGTACCTCAATAGGTGTGGAGCCAAACACCATCTTGAACCATCTAAAAGGATCGCGAATTGCACCCAAGGTCTCCAGTTTAGGCGCAGAGACTACAATTATTTGCGAAGGTACTATAATAGAATCAAGGAGCAACCTTTGAAGTGAAGGGGCATCTTCGATGATGAGATCATGTCCAAAAAAACAAATCCCCATGCTTACAAGGTGGGGCGACTTTATTTTGAGACAACGGATACGAATTTCTATTCCAAAAACAAGCAGCAAGCGCTCCAGGGCAGGGTAGCTGGAGTGGATGATGCTATGCAGTGCGGCCTCCAACAGATCAACCACCACAAGCGCAAGTTTTTTTAGCAGTGGGAGTCGAAGCATTTGTACCAAATTGTTTGCTAGATGGCACCGGGCGAAGGTGGCGGTGTGGAGAGAGGAGGAAAACCACGAGATGGACATCGGTGGTGAGGGCACAGATACATCGGTTCGTGGTATGTTACATACATAGTCATGGTAGAACTCAAGCTGCTGGAGTCTATCGAATTGACGGGATGTCAGCCAGGCGGACACCGTGCAGGGTATGTCCAGCAGGTAGCATGCCGGGATGCAGATGCGTTGAACGGAGCCCTGGTGGGAGGAGACGATGGCTCCGGGGAGTTCAGAATCATCATCGACAGATAGCTGACAACAGTCGAGATTAAGAGGCGCGGCGCGCCACAGAGTGCGCCACCGAGATGCAAGGACTTGTGTGCGGCAGCCATCCTTGGTGGGAAGAAGGGGGATGATCTCCCCAAGGATGCTGTCCGGGAGATCGCTGATGCGGTCCGCCGGAGATTCTAATGGTTCCTCAGGTCTAGGGGGGCCGCTTCTGGCCGCACAGCCGGGTCCAAGATCTACATCCGGCGGTGGCGCTGGCCGGAGCCTCATCTGTGTACATACCAATCTGAAAGAAAAAATGGCATAAACATACATGTAGGACATTCAAAATCAATTCTCAAGATCTGGAAGAAAAAAGGCACAAACATATATGTAGGACATTCAAAATCAATTCTCAAGATCTGGCCACGAATTATTAGCACGCAAGCTAACCCTAGTCGGATTATTAGCAAAAATCATTTGTACAGAACAAACAATTAATCACTAACTCGATACGGATAACATTCAAACAATCAATACACTACGTGCATCTAACAAATCTTAATTACTCTGATTTCATGGACTGAGAGAACATAACCATAGGATTTGTATTCCATAAAAATTATAGAGGGGGGGAGTAACCAGAGAAAACACATGATATGTTTGCCGCACAAATGGGTATATAGATGACTAACCGGTTTTCCGTCGGAGTCGCAGTCGTTGCCGGAGTTGCTGTTGGGGGGGGGGGGGGGGGGGGGGCACGACGGCGCCGACGAAGTCAAGGTCGTGCTGCTGCCCGCGCGAGACCTCATCGGCGGCGACGGCAACCTCTGTGCACAGCTTCACGCGTTGCGTGGGTGCTTCACCAGCCCCGACGTCGCCACTCCCTCCGATGGTGCGCTTCGGCGGCATCCTCATACACTCCAGAGTCCAGACGTTGGTGACCACTGTGGACCGGGGGTGCGGCCGCCTATTATGGCCGGCGGCTCAGGCGCGCAATTAATACGCACTAGTGGGAGCGAGGCAGGCTGCGGTCAAAAGTTGTCTCACCTCCCGGTGAGCCTGCGTGGCGGACTTCTGCCATTCCTACCATCATTTCACACAGCTACTCGCACACCTCCCGTCAATACGCACACCTGCACGCACGCCTCCTGGTATGCCTGCGCGGCGGACTGCTCGCATGCGTCCCGTCAACTCACGCCTGCTCGCACGGCACACGGGGCATGTGGCAGCACGTATATTTTTTGGTTTATTGATGATTCATTATGCCGCTTTACTGCTTAACTGAAGCATGGTACGGTCTAACCCACACGGTCCAAATAAATAATCCGTATGAGATATTGGTTGCCAGTTTTTAATAATCTCCCATTTGTAAGAAGATTATATCAAAACGGGTCTCACTGACGAAAAAATACAATATCACAGTCTACTGGTGTCCATATATGACACCACGATAAGTTTCATGAATTTCAACTAAGTTTTGGATTTACTGAATTTTAAAAATATATATTCTCAATATTTTGAAATCTCTTGCATAGGGAAACATGCACCGAGGGACACATATGATTTTGCAACCCTTTTTGGTGCACATGTAGCTCAAATTTGATTTTTGCACATTAAATCCCTAGGAAATCAATCAATGTATAAAAACGGGCGAATGATGTCTGTTTTTTTTAAATTAACACGACACTCCGTCTTTCGTCACATGTTCACTGCAGAAAAAGTTTGACATGCCTCAGAGTGGCTGTGGTGGTGCGGGATGTGTGTGTCTGTGTGTGTGAGGGTGGGGGGAGGGGTCCGGCAGTACACTACGAGTCGTGAACCTCCGTGTGGGATTATTGATCATTTTGTGAGTCATATATGCCACATCAAAGTCGTGAACTGGTTATTTAAAGAATTACACAGCCCTTTCATACATAATGTTTGGGCCACATGCATGCATTGGTGGTCCTCTCGGACACTCTCCCTCGTGCGGTTATCAGCGACGTGCCCATTCGTTAGCCCTCAAAGGTTTTCAGTTTCCACCGACAACGAGAGGCATTTGACCAAAAGGTGGATTCATCTTGGCATGTGTGTGGTGTGGATCATGGTGGGATTCCATATCAAAGTTCGAGCATGTGCGTACACACTCCCATCGGCTTGAAGTGAAGGGGCTACACACATCGTGGTGTAGTGCGTTTCCGGTTTGTGAAGCATGTGCCACGTTAAAGTTGTGCATTGGGTATTCAAACATCACATAACACACGGGCGCATGCACGTGGTGGTTTTGTCCTATGACATCACTCGCGTGTGCCTCTCTCTGTGGGCCCACGAGGTCGTCGTCGACCAGTTGAACGTACAATGAAAGAGAGGTTAATTTGACCAACAAGGATGGTTCTTTTTTGGTTTGTGTTATGTATATGCACGGTATAGGAGTATGTACATGTCAAAGAGGGGGCAACATGAATACTCTATATATATGCGTGTCATAACCTCGCTCCATGTGGGGACTTTTCGGTTCCCGAGGCAGGTTCCACATCAAAGTTGTACATTATATTGGTATTCAAACATCACGCAATACCATGCAGGCGGTGGTTGCCCTATATATATGAACTCACTCGTGTGTGGCGCTTCCATCCGTGGGCATGCGAGGTTGTCCTCCATCACTAGCTTTGACCCAATGAGAGAGAGGTTAATTTGATCATCAAGGAATGATTCTTTTTTGGTTTGTGCTATACAGTAGAAGTACATATATACCACGCGTCGAATGGGGGCGTACATATAGCACATATATACCACGCGTCATGAACCTCGGGCTCTCTGTTGGGACTTTTTGGTTTCCTATATACGTGGTGCCACATCAAAGTTGTGCATTGCGTATTCAAACATCACACAAATAGCTCTTTGGGCCACATGCAGACGGTGGTACGTAGTCCTATATAGGATGATCACTCGCGTGCGACGTACGCTTCGCTTCTGCGTTGGGCCCGCGAGTTCATCGTCCATCACTTTAACCCAGCGAGAGAGAGGTACGCGTTTGACGAACAAGAAGGATTAATTCTTTTAGGGTTGTGTTACTAGGTGTATATATAGTACGTGTCGAGGGGGGGTGACCACCTTGGTCCATCACTTTCACCGACAACGCGAGAGAGGTTAACTAGTTTGACTTTGGAGGGGATTAATTTTTTGTTTTGTCTTGGTATAGATCATGATGTGAGATTACATATATATAATAGCGCATTTGTACACATGAATCCACCCCGCTGGATCGAAGGGGGGGCGAGCACACGACACGTCATGAACGACCTCTTGCTCTGTGTGGGGACCTCTGCGATTTTCAACGCATGCACCATATCAATGTTGTGCATTGGGTCGGGTATTCAACACATATGCATGCATCATACACCTCCATAAATATGTTCAGGACACACGCATGCAATAATGGTTGTCTTTGGACACACTCTCACTCGCTTGGTTATGGGCGGCAAGCCTATATATATTCATGGGCCCATGTGGACGTCCATCATTTTGACCAACGACGAGAAAGGTTACCAGGGTGGATATATTCTTCTTCTTTGCTTCGAGTTACCGTATAGTAGGTCAACCCATTCCAAGCCTAATTAAGTTTGAGCGCATGCTACGCGTCATGAACCCTCGCTCGGTGTGGGGATTTTACGGTTCCAAAGCAAGGTGCCACATCAAATTTGTGCATTGGGTATTCAAACACCACACACACCACTTCCATATACATACTTGGGCCACATGCACAAAGTGGGTTTTCTTCATACAATACTCCCTCGCGAGCTTATCGGCGACAAGCTAGGCCATTTTGCGGGGCCGTGTGGATGTCCATCACTTTGACCAACAACCAGCAGGGAGAGGTTGTACGACCAAGTTGGATTCTGCTTGGTCCGTGTTACAGTACGTATTGGTGAGATGCCCTCCCCCCGACGTGTGTGTGTTGGGGGCTACTTCGCGCTACCTGCAACCTCCATGGGGTCGGGAAAGTCCGGTTAATTTGCGAGGCACACATGCCACATCAAAAGTTGTGAATGGTAGTTAAATATCACACACCACACCCTTTTCATACATATAGTAGGGCCACCCGCATGTGGTTTGTATGTGGTGTTGGGGAACGTAGTAATTTCAAAATTTTCCTACGCACACGCAAGATCATGGTGATGCATAGCAACGAGAGGGGAGAGTGTTGTCTACGTACCCTCGTAGACCGTAAGCGGAAGCGTTATGACAACGTGGTTGATGTAGTCGTACGTCTTCACGATAGACCGATCCTAGTACCGAAAGTACGGCACCTCCGCGATCTGCACACGTTCGGCTCGGTGACGTCCCACGAACTCACGATCCAACAGAGTGTCGAGGGAGAGCTTCGTCAGCACGACGGCGTGATGATGGTGATGATGAAGCTACCGGCGCAGGGCTTCGCCTAAGCACTGCAACGATATGACCGAGGTGGATTATGGTGGAGGGGGGCACCGCACACGGCTAAGAGATCAATGATCAACTTGTGTGTCTATGGGGTGCCCCCTTGCCACGTATATAAAGGATGGAGGGAGAAGGAGGCCGGCCCTCATAGGGCGCGCCCAAGTGTGGAGTCCTACTAGGACTCCCTAGTCCTAGTAGGATTCCACCTCCCACATGGAATAGGAAAAAGGGAAGGGAGAAGGAGAAGGAAGGAAGGGGGCGCCCCCTTTCCCTAGTCCAGTTCGGACCAGTCCATGGGGAAGGGGCGCGGCCACCCTTGAGGCCTTTCTCTCCTTTCCCGTATGGCCCATAAGGCCCAATACGAATTCCCGTAACTCTCCGGTACTCCGAAAAATACCCGAATCACTCGGAACCTTTCCGATGTCCGAATATAGCCTTCCAATATATCGATATTTATGTCTCGACCATTTCGAGACTCCTCGTCATGTCCCCGATCTCATCCGGGACTCCGAACAAACTTCGGTCATCAAATCACATAACTCATAATACAAATCATCACAAAACGTTAAGCGTGCGGACCCTACGGGTTCGAGAACTATGTAGACATGACCGGGACTCATCTCCGGTCAATAATCAATAGCGGAACCTGGATGCTCATATTGGTTCCTACATATTCTACGAAGATCTTTATCAGTCAAACCGCATAACAACATACGTTGTTCCCTTTGTCATCGGTATGAGATTCGATCGTCGGTATCTCAATACCTAGTTCAATCTCGTTACCGGCAAGTCTCTTTACTCGTTCCGTAATGCATCATCCCGCAACTAACTCATTAGTCATAATGCTTGCAAGGCTTAAAGTGATGTGCATTACCGAGAGGGCCCAGAGATACCTCTCTGATACACGGAGTGACAAATCCTAATCTCGATCTATGGCAACTCAACAAACACCATCGGAGACACCTGTAGAGCATCTTTATAATCACCCAGTTACGTTGTGACGTTTGATAGCACACAAGGTGTTCCTTCGGTATTCGGGAGTTGCATAATCTCATAGTCTGAGGAACATGTATAAGTCATGAAGAAAGCAGTAGCAATGAAACTGTAACAATCATCGTGCTAAGCTAACGGATGGGTCAAGTCAATCACATCATTCTCTAATGATGTGATCCCGCTTATCAAATGACAACTCTTTGTCCATGGCTAGGAAACTTAACCATCTTTGATTAACGAGTAGTCAAGTAGAGGCATACTAGTGACACTCTGTTTGTCTATGTATTCACACATGTACTAAGTTTCCGGTTAATATAATTCTAGCATGAATAATAAACATTTATCATGATATAAGGAAATATAAATAACAACTTTATTATTGCCTCTAGGGCATATTTCCTTCAGTCTCCCACTTGCACTAGAGTCAATAATCTAGTTCACATCGTCATGTGATTTAACACCAATAGTTCACATCTTTATGTGATTAGTTCACATCTCCATGTGACTAACACCCAAAGGGTTTACTAGAGTCGATAATCTAGTTCACATCGCTATGTGATTAACACCCAAAGAGTGATCATGTTTTGCTTGTGAGAGAAATTTAGTCAACGGGTCTGCCACCTTTAGAGTCGTATGTATTTTGCAAATTTTCTATGTCTACAATGCTTTGCACGGAGCTACTCTAGCTAATTGCTCACACTTTCAATATGTATCTAGATCGAGACTTAGAGTCATCCAGATCGGTGTCAAAGCTTGCATCGACGTAACTCTTTTTCACCTCCATAACCGAGAAACATTTCCTTATTCCACTAAGGATATTTTTGACCGCTGTCCAGTGATCCACTCCTGGATCACTATTGTACCCTCTTGCCAAACTTATGGTGAGGTACACAATAGGCCTGGTACACAGCATAGCATACTTTATAGAACCTATGACTGAGGCATAGGGAATGACTTTTCATTCTCTTTCTATTTTCTGCCGTGGTCGGGTTTTGAGTCTTTACTCAACTTCACACCTTGCAACACAGGCAAGAACTCTTTCTTTGACTGTTCCATTTTGAACTACTTCAAAAAACTTGTCAAGGTATGTACTCATTGAAAAAACTTATCAAGCGTCTTGATCTATCTCTATAGATCTTGATGTTCAATATGTAAGCAGCTTCACCGAGGTCTTTCTTTGAAAAACTCCTTTCAAAACTCCTTTATGCTTTCCAGAAAAATTCTACATCATTTTCGATCAACAATATGTCATACACATATACTTATCAAAAAAGCTGTAGCGCTCCCACTCACTTTCTTGTAAATACATGCTTCACCACAAGTCTGTATAAAACTATATGCTTTGATCAACTCATCAAAGCGTATATTCCAACTCCGAGATGCTTGCACCAGTCCATAGATGGATCGCTGGAGCTTGCACATTTTGTTAGCACCTTTAGGATTGACAAAACCTTTTTGGTTGCATCATATACAACTCTTCTTTAAGAAATCCATTAAGAAATGTAGTTTTGACATCCATTTGCCAGATTTCATAAAATGTGGCAATTGCTAACATGATTCGGATAGACTTAAGCATCGCTACGAGTGAGAAAATCTCATCGTAGTCAACACCTTGAACTTGTCAAAAACCCTTTTCGACAAGTCTAGCTTTGTAGATAGTAACACTACTATCAGCGTCCATCTTCCTCTTGAAGATCCATTTATTCTTAATGGCTCACCGATCATTGGGCAAGTCAGTCAAAGTCCATACTTTGTTCTCATACATGGATCCCATCTCAGATTTCATGGCCGGGGGGGGGGGGGGGGGGGGGGGGGGGGGGGGGCTTCCTCATAGTTCGTAGGTTTGTCATGGTCTAGTAACATGATTTTCAGAACAGGATTACCGTACCACTTTGGTGCGGAACGTATTCTGGTTGACCTACGAGGTTCGGTAGTGACTTGATCTAAAGTTTCCTGATCATCATCAGTAACTTCCTCACTAATTGGTGTAGGCATCACTGGAACTGATTTCTGCGATGAACTACTTTCCAATTCTGGAGAAGGTACAATTACCTTATCAAGTTCTACTTTCCTCCCACTCACTTCTTTCGTGAGAAACTCCTTCTCTAGAAAGGATCCGTTCTTAGCAACGAATATCTTGCCTTCGGATCTGTGATAGAAAGTGTACCCAATAGTTACTTTTGGGTATCCTATGAAGACGCACTTCTCCGACTTGGGTTTGAGCTTATCAAGATGAAACTTTTTCACATAAGCATCGCAACCCCAAACTTTAAGAAACGACAGCTTAGGTTTCTTGCTAAACCACAGTTCATACGGTGTCGTCTCAATGGATTTAGATGGTGCCCTTTTTAACGTGAATGCAGCTGTGTCTAATGCATAACCCCAAAACGATAGTAGTAAATCAGTAAGAGACATCATAGATTGCACTATATCCAATAAAGTACGGTTATGACGTTC
>JAAAWM010011222.1:0-68198 GCA_036873465.1 Thinopyrum obtusiflorum
TGCATCAAGATTGAGCTTAGTGATTGAATCAAATATAATCAAGATGAATTCCATGTGACGAACAAGATGTGATCTATATGGAGTTCATTGGAGGATCTCAGAGGTTGTCATGCTTAGGCTTATAGGTTGAGCCATGATGGATCAAGATCTTGAGAGAATGATTAAAGAGAAGAATTCTAATTATGGCTTGAAGATAGGATCATGATGAGCTCATATGTTGAGTCATGGGTGATTATGTCTTGAAGCAAGTAATTCAAGTGAAGAATTCATTGTGCCTCTAAAGAGATAATGTTGGAGCATGAAAACGAACAAGTGATGACCAATATGATATTCACGGAGAAACTTGATATGGTCATGGTGAATTGAGATATTGGTGATCATGTCTTGAAGCAATGAAGCATAGTGAAGAGTTCAATATGGCCTTCAAGATATCAAGATTAATCATCGAGCAAAGATAAATGTTGACCAAGATGAAGATTGAAGATTGAATTCAAAGATGATCAACACATAAGCGCAAATCATGTACCACATGGGATCTTGTGGTATGGTAAGAATTTGTCAATTGCGCTTTGTGTACTAACCAATTCTATGTGTTTTCTATATCTATGAGGGTTAGGTGATTCTCATGGACTTACATCAAGAGAATGATTTCAAGTACCCATGAGAGGATGACATCAAATGTTGATGATCATGGTTGATAAGGGCAAGTTCAAGATAGCCATCCTAAAGGATTACATGCTTGAAGCTTGTGGATGATCACATGATGAACGTGTGAAGATGAATACAATGCAATGCTCCCCACATGGCTTATGGGGGAGCTATTTGGGGGGGGGGGGGGGGGGGGGGGGGGGGGGGGGGGGGGGGGGGGGGGGGGGGGGGGGGGGGGGGGGGGGGGGGGGGGGGGGGGGGGGGGGGGGGGGGGGGGGGGGGGGGGGGGGGGGGGGGGGGGGGGGGGGGGGGGGGGGGGGGGGGGGGGGGGGGGGGGGGGGGGGGGGGGGGGGGGGGGGGGGGGGGGGGGGGGGGGGGGGGGGGGGGGGGGGGGGGGGGGGGGGGGGGGGGGGGGGGGGGGGGGGGGGGGGGGGGGGGGGGGGGGGGGGGGGGGGGGGGGGGGGGGGGGGGGGGGGGGGGGGGGGGGGGGGGGGGGGGGGGGGGGGGGGGGGGGGGGGGGGGGGGGGGGGGGGGGGGGGGGGGGGGGGGGGGGGGGGGGGGGGGGGGGGGGGGGGGGGGGGGGGGGGGGGGGGGGGGGGGGGGGGGGGGGGGGGGGGGGGGGGGGGGGGGGGGGGGGGGGGGGGGGGGGGGGGGGGGGGGGGGGGGGGGGGGGGGGGGGGGGGGGGGGGGGGGGGGGGGGGGGGGGGGGGGGGGGGTTGGGGTTTGTTAAACGACATCCATAACTGGATGGCTATTACGGCGGCTTACGGGTTCATGGGAAAGTATGTCAAGTAACTCTATAGCTCAAGATTGGGATTTGCTCCTCCGACGATGGAGAGATATCTCCAGGCCCTCTCGGTGTTACGGTATCCATCATCATCTGGCCAGACATAGGGTGATTTGATCACAGAGATGCCGGAACACGGTAACGAGAAAAGAGAACAATACCGGTAATGAGGTAACTGGCATAGTGGACAAGTTGTTGACCCACGGGGATGCCAACGTGTCTCACCTCAGGTATTTGTAACATATCGCGAACCAATAGGAATAGCACACGGCAACTGGAGGTTCACTCGAATATTTATTCGTGTGGGTATAGGGGTCAATATGGGTGTCCACAGCTCCGATGTTGATCATTGATCGGAAAGAGTTACGGTCATGTCTATACTTCACCGAACCTATAGGGTCACACGCTTAAGGGTCATCTATCTGTTGAATGCTAGACAGGGAGTCTGAGAGAAAGTCACCGAAAAGGTTTCGGAGACAACGGAAGAGTTCCGGAGAGTGAACACCGGAAGTGTTTCGGTAAAACTGAAAAAGTTGTTTCGGAGTATACCATTAAGTCAAAATGGTTTCGGCATACGTCTGGAAATTCTTGGAGGGTGCCAGAATTGTTCTGAAAACTTCTGGAATTTTTTCGGAACAAAAACCAGAAATGTTCTGGAGCTGCCGGAACCGCTTTGTCTACTTTTCGCAGATGAAAATCACTAACCGCAATTGTTTCGGAATGCGTCGAAAATTATTTTAGTGGGTACTGGAAATGTTCTAAGTCCACATAAATATTTTTGGTTCGAACGGACGCTGAAAAATGTTGTCGTGAATAGTGAAAATGCTTTTTGGGTGGCTTCTTGGAGAAGCCACCTTGAGGGCCCTTTGGTATTTTCCCCCTTGGCTTCTTGGAGAAGCCACCCTTGGGCTTGGCCTATAAATAGGGGTGGAGGGGGCTGCCTAAAGACTCACTCACTCTCACATACAAGTGCCATGCAATGATCTGGCTTCTCTCTCCCTCCCCGCGAAATAGTTTCGTAGAGCCGAAAGGTTGTCTGGGTTCCGATGGGAACTAGTTCTGGACGGCGAAGCCCTACCAGATAAATGACACCGTATGTGTGCAACCCCATAGAGAGGTCGTAGTTTCGATCTTTGTGCCTGAGGGGTTGTTTTGAGAGTGCCTCCCGAAGGGTTGTCCAAGTGACGGTCCGAGTTCTGTGAGTCCTCCCGAAGGGCTGTCTGCGACACCATCCGAGGGACTGTCCGACCACCTCCCGGAGGGCTGTCAGTGGGGCAGATGAGGGAGTATGTCCTCGCTATTGGGAGGTTGTAAATCCTAGCTGCGGGGATCTGCACTGCCAATCATCATCAACTCTACTTCCGTTGCGCTATGAGTCGGTAACGAAAAAGATCAAACCTTGTATGCAGTCTCCATAGTGGTCCTGGGCAGGTGCGTAGGTCAGAATTTTTTTGTTTTCTGCTGCGTTACCCTATAGTGGCATCATGAGCCGTGCTATGGGCAGATGCAGGTTGCGATCTAGAATACATAGAGATGTATGGGTGTTGCACAATATAATTAGGTAATAGATGAGTTCTATTACCAAAAATTATTTGTGCGGGTAGCAGATGAAATCTGTTACCCGATGTTTCTGTTGCTTCCCTTGAATTTGCATAATCCTGATCTTGACAGCATGGTGGAATCTCACAAAGTTCTTGCAATCCGCGATCCTTTCATGCTGCTCCTGAGTATGCTGATTGACAGATCAACGAAGTGCTAACAGTTCTTTGGGTTCCACCATAGTTAAAGAAAGATGGATGTTTCGCAGACGAAAGGGCAATGTAGATATGATTTGCACGGGGGTCATGCGTATGATGAAGTTCAGTATGGGGCTCAAGATTTTATTATCTCGTGTTTCATACACCCTGCATTGTTAATCTAGCAACTTGGATAATCATGCTTGATGATGAACGTTGGTAGCTTCGGTTTGTTTCGAAACCGTAGAATCCACATAAAATAAAATTTTGCATGAACCGATTAGAGGCGTCTAACTTGGTTTTGCAGGATGGTTTGCATTTGCATGTGATGTGGTATAGCAGTGCTCATATTAATTCGATTATGTATGAGATGACTATATGATGTAATTTGATTAACATGACCTGCGTGTCATGATTCGGCATGATGGCTGGAGCCATATGATTGTCACTTTAATGACATGCATGTCAACCTTAAGTAATGCACTTATTTTATTAGCTATAGAGATAGCAATATTATCTGGTGCATCGACAAGGTGGTGGCAATCTTCGCGAAGGTGAACACCGATGCGAATGCCGAAGACGAAGAAATACAAGACTTCTTCGTCAGAAAGGGCTATACCATATCATGCTATTATGAATTGCCTGAGATGTTTATCCCTTTGGTGCACCCTTCTTGATTGCGCGGTAGTCACTTTTATTAGGGTGATCTCTCACAAAAATATCAAAGTAGTTAGTGTTCTCCCAAGTGTAGCACCGTCACGGCACCTATCTTTTCGGGGTGCGCCGTGTCACACGGGAATGAACGATTAGAGAAGTGTGAGGCGAGTGAGTTGAGACCTCGCAGCGAGATCACTTGGTTGTCTTGACGTTCAGGCATGACCGTCATGAGCTCAGAACACGCCCATCGAAAGATGAACAAGAGTCGCATAGAGATGTGATTGGCAAGTTGGCCTACCGGTTGAGATTTTCGTCATCAGTGGTGTTACACCAATGGCGAACAATTGATATGTGGGTCTTGTATCACTCACAATCAATTTTGAGAGATATTGATTTGAGTGGGAGCGCACAGTTGAATTAACATGTTTAATTCTCAGTGCAGTTAATTATGAACACTGTCAAAGTGTTACTTGCAAAATAGTTGTAGAATAATGGCTCGCGTTTCCACCTTCCCTGTTAAAATTGAATAGCTATTAAATATCTGGTTAAAACTTTACGGTTGGTAACGTAATGTGAGGATTGTCCTCAAGAGTGCCGAGAAGGACTTTGTCCTATCGCATGCTTTCGGTATACTCCCACTAATGCTATGGATGATGTGACTCTCGTCCTTCCATCCAAAAGCTAGAATTCCGTTACGATCAAGTGCAATATGTTTGCTTCCACGAGACCCGAACTTCAAAGGTTTTGGGATAGCTATGTGATATTCATGGAACTGAAAATCATTTTCAGACACAAACAAAGGCTAAAAGATCTGTGATATCCAAAGCAATGTTTGTTTTGCAAACTGTTAGTAAAAGTGTTTACTGTGCATTTGACTAATGAGAGAGGGATCCAGAAGAATGCCTGTCATATGATGAAGTTGGATGCTTCTTCTGGAAGTAGGAGAAATACTGAAAGTTAAACTGTTGGAAGTATAAAGGCAGAAAGAAAGGAGACTGGAATATCCAGCTCATGTATGAATGTCATACAAGTTTTTGATGTATAGGAGGCTGGTCAAAGATATAGTTCTTGGGAATTATGGTTAAACATGTTAATCACTAATTCTTGGGCATTGTGAGTTAATCACAAAGATACCCACTCGATTGCATTCTACTGCGAATTGATGTAAGAACTACTACGGCCTAAAGGACTTGCCGGGACTGAGGATTAAATACATGTTGGGAACATAGTAAAAGTTGCTATGCCTTCCATCGGTGTATTAACTATTTATTTACTTTCATAATTCATTTTAGAGTTTAACATGCTCTAGCCCATTGCATAAGGTATCTTGCAAGAAGGTTGTTCATAAGAGAACATTTAATGTTCGATGTTATGAATAACATAAGGGCCATACTTTCATTGAGAATGAGATGTCTGTTATGAATGTTGATAATAATACATTACCTCTGTGTTTACTTTCATAATTCATTTTAGAGTTTTATATACTCTAGCCCATTTGCATAATGAATGTTGCAAGAGTGTTGTTCATAAAAGAACAATTGTTGTTCAGTATTATGAATAACATAAGGGCCATACTTCCATCTTGGATGGAGTGTATGTTATGAATATTGATGGTAATATGATACATCCATAACACTGATGCTAAATGTCGCGAGACTAAGAGAAAACCACACATGTGTGACACTGCATTTGGTCACATTGGAGAAACCCGCATGGAGAAATTCCATAATGATGGATTTTTAAAGTTGTTTGATTATCAATCATCTGACACTTGCAACATTACTCCAAAAGGTGAAGTGATTGAAAAACCATTCACATGCCATAAGGAACAAGCAACAAACTTATTGGTGACCATACATTTTGATGTGTGTAGTCTGATAAATGTTGTTGCAAGCAGTGGATTTGTCTATCTTCAAAAATGACTCAAGTAGATATATGGATATTTACTTGATGAGACGCAAGTCTGGATCTTTTGAAATCATTCGGAAGGTTCTCAATATGAAGTAGAAATTATTGTAACAAGAAAATTATGTTTCTGCAATTAGATCGCTGAAAGGAATATTTGAGTTACAAGTTTAGCAAATGTCTGATGAGTTGTGAAAAGAGTTTCATAACTTGCACCTCCCGGAACACCACTGTGAGTGGAATGTTCGTGAAGATGTAATCAAACCATTTGTGACATGGTAAGATCAAAGATGACATAAATCAATTGCCATTATCCCTTTTAAAAGTAATGCTTTAGAGACTGTGGCTTTTACACTGAAAAGAGCTCCATCAGATCTGTTGAAATGACGCCATGGTATGGTACGCCCAACCATGATATATATTTTCCTAACATTTGGAATATGGGGCTTGTGTAAGATGTTACAAACCTATTCCAAATCAGACAAGTGCTACTTTGCAAGTTATCCCAAAATGTTGGGTATTCGTCCCTCACTATACCGAGGCAAATAGGTTTGCCACAAAGAATGGTATGGTTTTTGAAGAAAATGGTTCTTTCAAAAAGGTGAGTGGGAGAATAATGCAACTCAACGAGATAAACAGTATCTTTGTCATCAGATCAAAGGAAAGGAACCTTGGAAGTGATTCCAGGTTTTCCTACTGCGAATGATACGGAAGCCTCTACATGAGATGTATGGACTTCGGTCGAACTTGCAGCTGAACCACATAGGAAAAACTCGTGCAAACCTCTCAGGTGCGCAAACGAGATATTGTTGTTAGACAACAGTATACCTACGATACACAAGGAAGCGTTGATGAGCCTTGACTCTGGAATTGGCTAAATGCCAATACAATTTGTGATAGTTTCCATATAAGTGATTCAAGATTAAAATCTTGATACACCTTTCGGAAGACTTAGGGTCTAACGAATATTTATGGAACTAAAAACTGATACGGATAAAAATGTTTTATCCATAAAGCTTGACTTGTTGCAATAACAAGTTCAAGGAGTTGACTACGATGAGGTTGTTTCACCGTAGCGATGCTTAAAGTCGGTTCGGGTTGAACTAGCAATTAATACATATTTCAATCATGAGATATGAAACATGGATGATGAAAGAATTTCCATCTGATGGAAATGAAACCAAGGACTTGCATGTGTTACAGTCCAATATATTTTATCGATCCAGAGGATGCTAGTGAGTGTGCAAACTTCAGAGTTCCAGCGATGGACAGAAGAGAGCAAAATGGAGTTGGAATCTTCGTGTTTTGACGAAATGGTCAAAGGGGTTTGACTTCATCAATGGGTAACAAATATGCTTGTGATTCAAGAAAGTAAGTGGGAGCATAATAATTTTTCTAAACACCTTGTGTACTTGACACATTGTTAATTGGAAATAAATTTCTTGACACGAATTAGGACTTCACTTGAAAATAGTTTTCCGATGAAGTGCTTGGGCTAAATAGCCTCAATATTAGGCATTATGATCTATGGACATAGGTTTGCCTAATAGGGCTGAGCAAAGATACATATCGACAAGGAGTGATTCCTGCCGAAGTCACATGGAAAGAGTTTTTGCAAGACTCGGTGTCCCAAAACACTGATGAGAAAAATACATGATGGAGATTCCACACACTCCTGTGTTTGGATTAATCATGTATTCCATGGTATGTAAAAACAACCAGATATGTCCAATACTCCAAAGTTGTTGCGAGTATAGATAGCAAAGTGATCAAAAGTACTGATCATGGGACAACAGTGAAAAAGGGTCATTGAGTACTAAAGTAGCACTGATGACATGTTTTCTCGCAAGCGGAGATCATGAAGAGTTCGTTGTAAAATGTTACATCGATACAGTCTTCATCATTTCTCCATGCGATTTTTGATTTAAATTAAGGGTTTTGTGTAACACACAATATGGTGGCACAGTTAGTTGGAAATTGTTCCAAACAAGTTACTGTGGCAAATTCTATAACAGAGGCGAAGTATGTTGCCTCTTTCGAAGCGACAAAGAAAATGTTGAATCATATAGTTCATTCATGAACTTATTATGGTTCCAAGAAGGCTTTGGTCAATGGGACACTATTGCAGATAGTTGCTCCATAGCTCAGTCTAAGGAATCAAGGTTCGACCTGTGATTCACATATATACAAAGCCAAGTCCACACAAAATATGCACTTTGTGAAAGCGTGAAAATGCGAGGATATGCAAAGATACACAAGGAGCTGAAGTCATCAGATCCATTGGACATCAGGCTATACCATGTGCGAAGCATATTTTACACCAGTGTGCCATGGGTGTAAAGTGCATTAGCATTAACTAGATTATTGACTCTAGTGCAAGTGGGAGTCTGTAGGAGATATGCCCTTGAGGCAATAATAAATGTTATTGATTATCTCGCTGTTCATAATTATGTTTATGTTCCATGCTATAACTGCTATGGTTCTTGAGTCTGCAATAACACGAGGCTCGAAGGAAGACTCATATGCACGTGTGGAATAATAAACGGTAAGATGTATTCCTAGTCTGGCCTCTAGGAGTAGCTCAAGTGTTGCATGATGGCTCTGTTTTCCTGATCATGGGCATGTCTATGCTAGCAACTTTGAGGACACAATGTTAGAAGAACATTTGTGTTGAATCGACCCGAATTGATGTTTTGCTATGAGATACATTCGTCACAAGTTAATGGTTAATAACACAGAGATTGTTAATGTTTGCATAATTCCTTAGACCATGAGAGTATCGAGTTTCTTCATACTTGCTTCATGAACTTTGGGGTTTGTTAAACATCATCCGTAACTGGATGGCTATTACGGCGGCTTACGGGTTCATGGAAGTATGTCAAGTAACTCTATAGCTCAAGATTGGGATTTGCTCCTCCGACGATGGAGAGATATCTCTAGGCCCTCTCAGTGTTATGGTATCCATCATCGTCTGGCCAGACACAGGGTGATTTGATCACAGGGATGCCGTAACACGGTAACGAGAAAAGAGAATAATACCGGTAACGAGGTAACTGGCATTGTGGACAAGTTGTTGATCCACGGGGATGCCATCATGTCTCACCTCGGGTATTTGTAACATATCGCGAAGCAACAGGAATAGCACACGGCAACTAGAGGTTCACTCGAATATTTATTCGTGTGGGTATAGGGGTCAATATGGGTGTCCACGGCTCCGATGTTGATCATTGATCGGAAAGAGTTACGGTCATGTCTATACTTCACCGAACCTATAGGGTCACACGCTTAAGGATCATCTATCTGTTGAATGCTAGACGGGGAGTCTGAGAGAAAGTCACCGGAAAGGTTTCGGAGACAATGGAAGAGTTCCCGAGAGAGAACACCGGAAGTGTTTCGGTAAAACTGAAAAAGTTGTTTCGGAGTATACCATTAAGTCAAAATGGTTTTGGCACACGTCTGGAAATTCTTGGAGGGTGCTAGAATTGTTCTGGAAACTTCAGGAATTTTTCCGGAACAAAAACCGGAAATGTTCCGGAGCTGCCGGAACCGCTTTGTCTACTTTTCGCAGATGAAAATCACTAATCTGAAATTGTTTCGAAACGCGTCAAAAATTATTTTAGTGGGTACTGGAAATGTTCTAAGCCCACATAAATATTTTCGATTCGAACGGACGCTGAAAAATGTCGTCGTGAATAGTGAAAGTGCTTTTTGGGTGGCTTCTTGGAGAAGCCACCTTGAGGGCCCTTTGGTATTTTCCCCCTTGGCTTCTTGGAGAAGCCACCCTTGGGCTTGGCCTATAAATAGGGGTGGAGGGGGCTGCCTAAAGACTCACTCACTCTCACATATTAGTGCCATGCAATGATCTGGCTTCTCTCTCCCTCCCCGTGAAATAGTTTCATAGAGCCGAAAGACTGTCTGGGTTCCGGTGAGAACTAGTTCTGTATAGCGAAGCCCTACCGGATAGATGACACCGTATGTGTGCAACCCCGTAGAGAGGTCGTAGTTTCGATCTTTGTGCCCAAGGGGCTGTTTTGAGAGTGCCTCCCGAAGGGCTGTCCAAGTGACGGTCCGAGTTCTGTGAGTCCTCCCGAAGGGCTGTCCGCGACACCATCCGAGGGACTGTCCGACCACCTCCCGGAGGGCTGTCCGTGGGGCAGATGAGGGAGTACATCCTGGCGGTTGGGAGGTTGTAAATCCTAGCTGCGGGGATCTGCACCGCCAATCGTCATCGACTCTACTTCCGCTGCGCTACGAGACGGTAATGAAAAAGATCAAACCTTGTATGCAGTCTCCATAGTGGTCCTGGGCTGGTGTGTAGGTCATAATTTTTTTGTTTTCTGCTGTGTTACCCTACAAATAGTTCCTTTGGCTTTAGTTGTGAGATCGATGAGCATCGAAAATGATATATGCTCAAGAATGAGTTTCCGGAAGCTATCTAGTATAGTTCTTTTATGATTCTTGAGTTATAGGGATCCCGCGCTATTAAGAGGGGATCAAAGGGGTTAGTGATAGATTTGCTCAAGTCAACATCTTCTATTTCTTCGTTCTCACATCATATTCCAACATAGGCTTATTTCACTCCTATCCAATGCAAATACAAAATGCCTATACATCTACTAAAGAAAATCCAAAGCCAAATAGGTTATCCAAATACATGATAAAATCTTTTCATATTTTGCATCCTCCATTTTGGTTGATCTTGGGTGTTTCTCTATCTGAGGACCTGGGCTTTTTGCATAGCTTCAAAACAAGCCCAAGATCATCAAAATCGGAGTCCAGATGTGAAAGGTATGCATGTTTTTGTTTTGGGGTTCCTGCTGTTTTTTAATGGCCGGATATCTGGGACTTGCCCGGATGTCCGGCTCCTCGTGTCGCCCCGGATGTACGGGATCCTCCCGGAAATCCAGCCGGCTATGTCCAGAAACTGTGTTGAAATGTTGGTTGTGCCCGCCGGATGCCCGGCACTCGGCCGGATGTCCAGGGCCCATAGTTTGGCGAGATGTCTGGCCCCTGTACATTTGGCCCTATTTTTCTCTAGCTCATGTGCTTTTCTACAGCCGGCGAATGTCCGGCCCCAGGCCGGATGTCCGGCCCGTGGCTGTCATTTACACATTCAACGGCTAGTATTGGGCCTTGCTATATATTCCTCTCTACCAATCCGGTAGAGGGTTGACCACTCCACTAAATAGAACCCTAGAACACCTAAGTGGCTCCCTCTCACTCTTCCACACCAAATCCTAGATCCCGGAAGCATTTGTAAGAGTTCTTGAGAGGTGCTCCAATCAAATTATAGATCCACTCCCTCTCCCTCTTGTGACCAAAGGAATTTTTGATTTGAGCATGTCTTGAGCATTTCCCCTTTGTTCTTGTTACTCTTGGAGGTTGGAGACTCCTAGGCGGTAGGAGTACTCCGGTGAGGAATCAACTTGTGATTTGTCCCCCGGAAAGTTTGTGAAGGTTTGAAGGCTGCCTCAAGGTCTACCGCTAGTGGTTGGGAATCGCCTTCGTGGTGATATCTCAAGGAGAATAGGGTGAGCCTTCGTGGCGTTGGTGTGCCTTCGTGGTAACATCCACCTCTCTAACGGTGACTAGCTTCCCTCCAAGGAAGTGAACATCGGGATACATCCTCGTCTTCGTGACTTTGGTTATCCCTAACCCTAACTCCTTACTTGTGGTTTACTTGGGTCACTTGACCACGCATTCACTATATCTTGTTGTCCTCATTATATTGTGTTTGCCATTCCCTTGAAGAGATTATTTAGGCCTACACTTTATATTAGCAATTCATACTTGCTACTATTGATATATCTTGTGATTAGTGTGAATTGCTAACTTGTGTCATACACTCCCATATATTGTGATATTGCTCAAGTAAGTTTGTGTAACTTACTTGTGCTTGTTAGTATTCTTGTAGTCCTCATTATATTGTGTTGGTTACCATATCATGGAGATTATTTAGGGCAACATTTTATAGTCCGCAATTCATACTTGCTACTATTGTTCTATCTTGTGCTTAGTGTGAATTGCTATCTTGTATCTTTCATTTCCATATCGTGTGATATCTTGAGTAAGTTTGTGTAACTTACCTGTGCTTACTACCATCCTAGTTGTGCTCATCTTATTTAGAATAAGTTGTTGGTGCACTTAGTTGAGCCTAGTATATTTAGGATTTGTACTTGAAAAGTATGCGCTTAGTTTATTTCCGCATCAGGATATAGCCAAATCCATAAAAGTTTTTAAAATGCCTATTCACCCCCCTCTAGGCGACATCGTGGTCGTTTCAATAGTACACCATGATACAGTTGTTGAGTCACAGGACTAGCTTAGGCTAGTAGTCATGGCTATAGAGCTATCACCTTGTAGTTAGGCTATGTTGGTTCTTATTGCAAGTCTTATTTAGGTCTTGTATAAAGCTTATGCTTGGGTTCTTGTAAGTGGAAGCTTGTACTCTCTCTTGGCATGTGATGTAATTATGTAATGCAAATGGACCATTCACTGCTTCTGTTGTACTACTCTAATGGGTGTGCTATTGGTGAAGAGATGTTTCTCTAATGGTATGCCCAAGACTAGCACACTACGCCATGTAGTTGTATGCGAGGGTCACCGCAGTGAACTAGTGGCACGAAAGATCCATCGTATGGTCCAGCCTTGTACTGGTCAACAAGCCCCTCCATATTGTCTGCAAAGTATACGACCTCCTCCATCTCTTACCAAGAAACAGTGGTGCTGTCAGTGGCATACATCATGTCCACTATCCTACAAATTTCTTTGGAAACAAGGAAGTAAGCTGTCCAAATTAAATATAAGCAAGATTAGTTACATCAAGTAATTTAAAGATTACTCAAAATTATCACGTATGGTTAAAAATACTTACACGGGTGAAGGACTGGAAGATTGGGCAAACGTAACATGAATTCAAGTTCATGTTGGCCAAGAATATACATCACGATCTTCCTCTTGACTTCAAACATGTATGCCTTGGCTAGTCCTCTCCAACTAGGGCAACCTAAACAGGTTTGATCTTTTTCATTTGTGGTAAAAACCCTGAAGTTAAAGCCCTCTCCTGTCTCGAGGTGGGCCTCAACTATGGTCTCCTGCTGCATGGGAATGTGCAGCATCTCCAGGACTTTAGGCCTTGCAAAGCATGGGATGTTTTGAGAAAAATGAAAGAAAAAATAGACATTTGTTGGGCACTACTAAGAACAACTCAGCCACAGCAGATTTATGAAATCATCCATTCTTAAAACATACCGTCTTGCGTCTGAAGTCCTCTCCAAGCATAAGGGAGAAGCGATTGTCCTTTAGCCACCTACCCTACTGTCGAACCACCTTGGCACACCTTCGTACCCAATTGTCACCACACATGGGGCACACCGGGTCCATTTGCTACATTCATGTTGTCAAACCATTAGAATGTTAAATTGTTAGATAAATGTTAAAAATATATATAACTAGAGCAAAATATAAAATATATTAAAAAATTTGGCATGACCTTTGCTAAAAGTGGATCAAATTGAATGCCAAAAGTTGGACGAAACATTGACGAATCAACATTTCACGAAAACATTGGCACTCATGTATATTTTCTTGAAAAAGAAACCACACAGCACAATACACATATCACAAAAAAAATTCTCGGCTCGATGGCCGTTACCACAAGCATGGCATACACACATAATCATTCATACGTACATGAACATATATTGGCACAATATAAAAATATATCATCATATGCTTTACTCTATGACCATCATATCATTACAATCATATTAAAAAATAGAAATTGAAAACAATGTGGAGGTTTTTCTCCCTTCTCTCTTCTCTTCTTTATTTCTCTCTTCTCTCTTATTTTCTTTCTCTCTTCTCTCTTCTCTTCTTACTTTCCCTCTTCTCTCTTATTTTTCTTCTCTCTTCTCTTATTTCTTTCCCTCTTCTTTCTTTCCCTCTTCCCTCATGGCATATACACATATGCATTAACATGAACATAGGCATGAACATATCCTTTCTTCTTTCTTCCCCTATCTTATCTCTTCTTATTTCTTCTTCCCTTCTCTCATCTTTTCTCTTTCAACCCTATCTTACTTGCTAAGAACTAACAATTAACCTAGAACTAAGAACTAATCCTAGCTAGTAATTAATAACTAACCTAGAACTAATTAGTTAGAACTTAAAAAAATAACTGGATAAAGGGAGGAGGAGGATCACCGGCGGTGGAGCAGAGGAGGCGGGGGAGCACGTCGGGCGGCAAGGGACAATGGTGTCGAGGCAGTCTTGAGCGGTGACGGACGATGATGTATGAGGGCGGCGGCATCAAACGGCGATGGATGAGGGCGACGGTGGAGGACAACGGTGTCGGCGCAGGCTCGAGTGGCGACGGACGACGGTGGATGAGGGCGGTGGCTTCGGGTGGTGGGGACGGCGTCGAGCAGTGATGGGGAGAGGAACGGCCGGGCAAGGGGAGAGAGGTGCGGGAGAGAGAGAGAGAGAGGCACGTGTGGGTTAGGCAATTTTTGCATGCGCGGACGGTTTGTATTTCCAAGTTACTAGTTGCATGCGGCCAACCCGGGAGCGCCACTAGTATGCCAATACTAGTGGCGTGTAGCTATAGTCACACATGCCAGTAGTAGATAATTTAGGGCATTGAATATATTTCTATAAATTTGGATTTAGTTGAAATTTGTTAGATAATTTAGGGCAAAATCATATTTAAGTTTCTTAGTAGATAATTTAGTGTTGAGGAAGAACATATTGAAACATTTGAATAAATGTAATATTGTTATTAGTGGCTTACACCATAGAGCACACGCCACTAGTAAGCTTACTAGTGGCGTGCAAACAGAAAATACATGCCACTGGCAAGTGTTTAGGGTGTTTAGTAAAACTAGTCATATTTTGAGAGGTTTAAAGGTTAGGGTGTGTCACAAATTTGTTATAAAAGTTTTTAAGTGTATGTTTAGGTGTTGTTGACGAAAAAAGGGAAAATTCAAACATGTGTATGGGAAAATTGAAACAATAACTTTTTATAAATGGTTTTTAAATTTTAAAAAATGTAAATGTGATCTAAAAATTATGAAACTTGGCATGGTGTCATTATATGGCCACTGAAAGTTCTGATTAAATTTTCAAAGTGTTGCACAAAAGTTCTGATATACGTTGCTTAGAAACCGAAGGATATCCGGGGAAGAATCTTAGTTTCGAAGGGCAATTGTCATGTTTGAGAGAGAGAAAGAGAGAGAGAGAGAGAGAGAGAGAGTTGGTAGTTTTGTAATTTATTTGACTTTGAAAGTTTGTATATATTTAATATACACCATTTATAGTTCCATGTATAATTTTGGGATTTTATAGGGTTGCTTTTCAATTTTAATTTAAAAAATGTAATATTTTTATTAGTGGCTTGCACTCTAGTTGAGACACCACTAGTAAGCTTAGGCATGCCACCAATAAGTGTTTAGGGTATTTAGTAAAATTGGTGATATTGTAAGGGGTTTAAAGGTTAGGGTGTGTCACAAATTTGTTATTGTGGCGACCCTGCACACCACTGCATGGTGTAGTGTGCTAGTCTTTGATATAAAGCACATGGGACACCGTCTCATGAATCTTATATCCCTCAGAGTTGTACAATAGAAGCATAGTAGGTCCAAAATACAAACTTATTATTACAAACCATGTTCCAATAAGATTCGGCAGAAGCAAACTACTGGTACAGAAAGACAAAGTACCACTATGATACTACGATTGATTATTCCTGCCTTGGTCACTGCTACAGCAACCAAGATCATTACTATGACTAGTCTACGCTTGCTGATCTGGCTCCTCCTCTCCTTTGTCTACCCCATAAGCTATGACGTAGTCGACTCCTTCGACTCCACCTAACAGATATGGTTCCTCATAGAAGTACTCTCCAATTGCTTCGGGATCCTCCGGCATCTCCTCCAAATATTCAAACTCTATAGAAAAGAATTTATGTAGGGGGTAAGTGCAGGAGGTACTCAACAAGTTCATTTGTAACGGATAAGTGGTGTATGCTCTAAGACTACTATTGAGACCAAAGTGCCATAGTGATTCGCTTTGCACATATTTGTAGAAGTCAAATTTTAGTTAATTCATGTGATCATTAGACTTCACGGGTTGTTAGACCTATGATGACTCCTTTCCCGCCGTGTTCGCAGATCTTACCCAAATCAGGGAGTGGCAAGCCACATTCAATACACTCTGCAGAGGTGTGCTACTTTACCCATGAGCGATTAACTTAGCCCTTCTGCCAGGTCGGTAACCCTTTATATCCATGATGTGTTTCCTGGGTCTAAGATCCGAGTCCTTCACCCTTCCGCGTCTAATGTACCCCTTGCCCCTGGCTCTTGAGGAATTCCCTCAGTCACCCAATCTCAGCTACAGGTAGGGCTTATACTAAGTCTTTGCATTCAGTTTATTTGGTTTATGTGGTTCAGTTTGTATGGTTTTTTGGTTTGTACGGTATTAATACATTGGTAAATATGGTATGAAGTTGAAATACGGTTCTGTTTTGGTATATACCAAATTATTTAGGTATAGTTTCAGTATATACCATAATAACCAAAGTTGACGTGAATTTAAAAATGACATAATATTTTTTATAAATTTATGACTCGAAACACGTACTTTTTATCCAAATAGTATATAACTATATATAAGTATATATGCATGCATGGAATCTGGCTCCTGTACAAAAAAAATGACTATGTTACAAGCTCTTTTGGGCCTTTGGTCTGCACATTAACTTTTCCATGGGTCTAAGTGAGCAGATCGCAACTCCTTTTAATCTTTTATGCAGTGCGGTCACTGGCCAGTCAGTGTATACAAATGATGGTAGCAACTTTAGTACCACCTCGCTTACTGACCAGATGAAGAGTAGATGTGAGGTCTATATAAGATTGTGCTTGGGCATGTGAATGTTGGGCAATGCAAGCGAGACAAGCTCACGTGCTCACGTGATCGACTGCTTGTATGGTTGTTCGCTCAATAATTATATTTTTAATTTGATTAATAGTTTGGTTTTTTGGTATATACCAAAAAAATCCAAAATTCAATTCGGTAACAAAATTTCATACCATACTGAAAACCAGAAACCATAAAAATTGGTTCGGTTCAGTTTATGTTTGGTATGGTTTTTTGGTTCGGTTTTAAAATGCAAAGAGTGAGTTTATACGGCCCCGTGACCGATAGGGATTTACGCACCCCTGGGAATCAAGGATTTATGGCTCTCTGCCAAAAAGGAATTTATAGCTCCCCTAGCTGATGGGGATTTACGCCCCCCTAATTGAAGGGATTTACGCCCCCTGGCGATAACATGTGCGAGGTGGGTACAACATTAAGAAGGCACTACTAACTCATCCGTCCTATACCAGGTTCTATGATAAACGCTATCTATACGACGTTGGAATGTCTGCTGATTTTGGTTCTTAAGCCTGGTGTAGTGGAACCCTACCATCATGTAATCATCCTGGGTTCCACCACCCACCACAGTTTAGAGTACTTGAATCATAACTTTGATTGTATGCAATGAATAGATACGATAAATAGCAAAAGTTTTGACAAAGCATAATCAGCGGATATGAACAGGGAATGAACTTGCGTCGTGATATAAATGTAGTGCAACTTGAGGCTTCTGGATGCGCTTGAGCCTCGAGTTCTGAAATAACATATAGTCCAATAAGGACTACTATCCAAAAAATGTGGCAAGTATGTTATTATGCATAAGATGCTATGGTTTTACTCCCCAAATACCCTTTTTTTGTTATTTTATATATTTTTTGTGATTTCAATGCTTTTGGTTATTGACATTTACCTTGGCATATTTAATTTAGCTATTTACAAATCTTAACAATTCTTGGAAAAAAAATTAGAATATTTAGAGTTTAATTCTAGGGCCTCACCTATTTTTGGTGAATTTTTAGAGATACTTAAGATTTTCTAAAAAAATCATTTAGTTTAGAATCCTATTTATTATTTAAAAAAATATTTCCAAAAAGGAAAATAATTAAAGAGACATTGTGCTACTTGGGCCCATATGGTTAAAGGGTCCGGTCCATCGGCCCACTGGCCCATCTGGTCTGGTCGACTCGGAGAGACCCAGCCTGCCCGAACCGGCTATCTCTCTCATGTGACTCCTCTCTCCCGATCCCCTCCTTCGCCGGTGCTTCGCCAGTCGATTCCGGTGAATCTCAGCGATCTCCGCCGTCGGCCTGTGTACGTACATGCTCGCCTCCGAGCACTCTATCTTCTCCTCCGGCTTGATTCGTCTTTCCCGGACTCCTGTGGATGCTCGTGAGCCATACCTGTGTCTAGGGTATCGGCTTCGAGGTGGCCCACATTGCCGGCGTGGCTCCGGTGGCCTCACCTGGTGCTTGTTGTCCTCTATCGCGGTCTCTACACGCGGATGCGTCTCCTGGATGGCGTTCTTGTGCCTGGTGTGTTCGTACACGTTGGCGGGATGACGCAACAACGCAACCCTGACGTGGCAGTGCCGTCCGGTGCTGTTGTGCCTTCCTGGTGACCTCCTCCGTCGCGACACATCGATGGTTTGACTACACCGCAACCGCGATGGTGGTTGTGTTTGACCTCGGCTACAATCTCATCTTGTGAGCTCTTTCCTCCTCCTTTGTCTATGCTAGGTTTGTTCTATGCTGATGACCTTCATTTCATGCTACTCTCCTGCTCTGTGACATGGCCATCGAGCCATGGCTACTCTGCTCCATGTTTTGTGCTTTATAATGTTCAATTTTACTAAATATCCACTATTTGGGATACTGTGCTTTGTCCTAGCAGGCTGTGATGTTGATTAGGGCTTGACATGGTCTCTGTACATGGTAATTGTGCTGTCCAAATTGTCTGGGCTCCATAATTTGAGGTTTTCCCAAATTCTAGGCTTCTTGGCTACTGTTCATGTTCTTGAGCATTGTTTATGTTATTATCTTAGCATGTTGTAGTTACTGGTACTTGCTGGTTTAATTGCTTACTTCTCTAGCTAAATCCTGTACTGGTACAACTTGTTTAGTTGCCTAAGTTCATTGACATGGCATGCTATCCCTGGGATTTTGCCCTGGATCAACCTAGTGATTGATTTAATGTGGTTACTTTATTTTTCTCTTGTAGATATATCATGTACTAGCTCTTCTACAAATTGTTATCTACTACAGGGTCTTCTAGCTATGGTATTTGTCCTGTATAGGTCTACTGCTTGTCATTGTCCACTTCTAGTGTTCTTTATACAGGTTATTTTCGGTAACTGCAAGTTACTCTAGTTTCCTTTCTATATTTTACTTCTAGCAGTAATTCTGGTTATGCTCATGCTCTGTGTAGTTGTTTTTCATTCAGTTCATGCATGCCTATATAAATTTTCTCTAGCCCATGTGCTAGTGATGTGCTGGTGTAACTAAAATACTGTATTTACCAGGTGTATGTGATGTGCAAGGTGTTCTGCATAGCAGATCATTATACATGTTCTACTGATGGCCTATTTCTTCCTATATGATATGGACAATATCTTGTCTTGCCAAATTTCCTCTCTCACCTAAAATCTGATAAGAACAAATACTACCCTTGTCTTCTCTTTTTCTCTTTCTCTTCTACACTCTGATAAGTACAGGTCCTCCTTGCTCTGACCCTGCCTATGATGTTGTGATGAGGCTCCTCACTGGGTTTCTAAGAATATTTCCTACTGCTGGCCCATACAACTCTGTGATGAATTAGCATAGCATCACTATGCTCCCGAGAGTTTCTCAAGTACCTACCTAAAGGGCTTCTGTAGCTTGTTCTTCTGGAATTCTGGCAACCTTCTTCTTGTGGTATGCCTGTTCCTCCTTGTTGTTTGTTTGGTAATAGTGAATTGGTCTTCCTGTTTGTACTGTAGTACCAGTATGTTCTTGAGATGGTTCCTACGGCTGGGTTGGTCCTTTTGTAGTCCCATGTTACTGTCTATGTGCTTGACATCTGCTAGCTGACTCAGGTCAGAGCTAGCTGATTGAGTTGTGTGCTTGTCCTTGTGAGATGCATTGGTGCTTGTGGTGTTGACAATAGCAAAGCGTGGCTTTGTGCTTATCCTGGTAAGTTGTTGGGTGGCTAACCAGCTTGGGACTTGCTCCAATTCGGATGTGTTGTGCTTATCCTGTCTATTGGCAAAATATGAAATGCTACAGTGCACTGTTTGTTGCTATTTTACTCTGTGGGCTTATTTTCGGAATGGTGATCAGACGGCTCGCGACACTGTACCGATTCGGAATGGTTAGCTGGGCTGGACTGCTCGGGTACTGTAGCTAGGCGGGCTTCGGGCGAAAAGGCTAGCACGCGCGACATTTAGCACTGGGCTGCTCGGGCTGGGTTTAGGATTAGGTTTTTCCTATTTAATTGTTTTCTTCTGATTTCCTACTTTTGAATATGAATATGATTTGAAAATCAATTCATTTCAATTTGAAAAATCCTGTAAAAATTCTCAAAAATAAGATATAATATTTAAAGTCTATTTGGGCTTTATAAATATTCCCTAAAAAATCTTAAAAATTCTCAAAAATTATTTCCAGACCAAATATTATATAAATACACATAACACTTTTATAAAAGCTGTTTTAGGCTTTATAAATATTCCCTAAAAATCAATTCAGGGTTCTAAATAATCCCAAAATATATTTGAACTTCAAATAAATATCCAAGTAATATTCAAAGTATTTTCAACCTATTATTTTGAAAGAGTCATGTTACCTTCTCTTATGGTTGCTTTGAATATTTTAAAAATCAAATTAAAAATCCAAAAATGAATATTTGGAAAAGTCATTTTATTCCCTCTCATTTGATTATTCATTTAATTTCAAAAGATTTCAAATCCTAGTCAAAACTAGCTAAGCTCAAGCAACACAAGCAAATTTTATTTAATTCTATTTAAATAGTTAACATTCCAAAATTTAGAATTTTGGGATGTTACACGTAGGCTGTGCGAGAGACGGCACAACGACTGGTCTTTGAGAAGGCAGCGCACGGGATGTCTTGATACTCACAGAATCGGTTCAAACTAAGAAAAGAAGGTCTCGGCTGAAAACTCCGTTAAAACGTGTGCCATTTCCTTTTTTGCAAACGATGTGCCAAATTCAAATTGTGTTGCGACTAGTATTTTCGGCTAATATTCATGACGAATTTAGAGTTGAAATTTAACAGCATTGCATGTGTTATTTGCATCAATCAACTCGGATTTTTGGAACCAAAAATCACAATTTTCATCCCCCCCCCCCCCCGGGGCCCCCCGGGGGGAAGGGGGGTCCGCGTACGTCGTGTTGTAGTTAGATTTGGGCGGATTTGGGCAGACCGAGAAAGAGTGCTGAGGGCAGGCGGGCCTTATGAAGATCTTGACGAAACGAGAAGAAATTAACCATCACAGCTTGTCCTAGATAGCTTATAACTTTCTTGCTTAATTTCTTTCGTTTAGTATGCAGGTTAGCTCTCTATCAATATATTTAAAGATAGTAAAATAGTACAATTTTTTATTGTTTATCCTAAAATTTTATTTACTAGTTGAATGCTTGTGCGTTGCCATGGAATAAAATAAAATATTCGTAGGAAAATATGCCTGTGCATGAACAAAACTATAAAAGCAGTTCAAAAGAGCCAATATTTGTTCTTGCGCCATGCTTCTGTTGAGTTATGATGGTTGTGATATAGCCCACCCTCTTGTCGTCCTCTTCACATACCATATGATCTCTTCCGCTTCAGCCACCGTGAGGTTCTCTGCCCCTTTCTTTCCACCGCCCTTTCTCCCCTTTGTTTCCTCTCTACCTCTGGTCTTTTTCTTTAGTTCTGATGACTTTCGTTAGAATGGTTTGCAAACTGTAACGTAAAGCTTTAGTCCCAAAAATATCTCACGAGAAAAAAATGTAGTAAACATGGTATGCAAGAATAAGTTATATTTTCCCATACTATCCATTTCCATTAGCATACCAATCTCATTTTTCTCTCCTCTCGTCCCACCCCCCGCTATCACAATTCATCCTATTCTTGAATCCTTCAAGCAAGTTTTCCAAGGCCTTGGGCAAGGGCTGACATCTAGTACAATGAAGAAAAATGTATTATCTTGGACATGAAGGGTTGTCCTTTAACAAGGGAAAACACGTTACTCCCTCCGTCTCTATTTACATGGCGCCCTCATTTTTCATGATTAAAATTTAACCATCAATTTTATCAACAATATATTAATTATATGGCGTAAAAATTATACTGTTGGAATCTACATTTTAATACGAATCGAATGGTATATTTTTTGACACATAACCACATTTTGTTGGTCAAATTGATGATCAGTGTTGAATTCCGAAACTGTGTGCGCCATATAAATAGGGACGGAGGAAGTGTCCATCTTATTTTCGTTTCTTCCAACTCTAAAAAATCTAGATGGTATCTTCAAGAGAAGACACATCGTCTCACATACCGCATAAATCTTATAAGTTAAAACAAGTTAAAATGTCCCTTTGTAGTCCATTTAACTTCATAATCAATACGAGCACAAACGCGCAGATCCTTGTCCTTTTTTTAACGGCCGAAGATCCTTGCTGTTGATTAGAGCCCCTGCGTTTAGCAGTTACGCCTCGCGTCAATTATGCAGTCCACCCGTATTTATCCGTTCCATCTAAGGGTTTGGTACCGTAGAGATCCTTTGTCCAACGCACCAACGGCATCAAAATGCAATGATATTAATTTGCTTGGTATAAAGACGTAACAATTGTTTAGATAAATATGGTAATTAGGGGTTTATTATTGAGACGAATAGCTTGTTATGCTTTTTTGGATGCGTGGCAAATTAGTCAGTAGTTTCTTATTTGAGATGATCAGGTCTTTTAGTAGGAGTTTTCAAACCTATAAATGATGGCCATTATTACCACCTAGTCTGCCGCATAGCTTCCACTTTCAGAGTAAACCCTCCTCTCTTTTGACCATTTTCTTTGTGACATTTTATCAAACAGTTTGCGGGCAGCGCGGCGAGGCAGCCTGTGCCCAGCACCCGCATCTCCCTCGAGCCCCAGCCCCAACCGCCGTCCAGCCACCGCGGGCCGCCGGCCGACGTGCGCCTCCCCGCACCTCGCGCGCGTTCGGGGTGCTGCTGCTGGGCCTGCGCGTTCAGGGTGCTGCACGGCGTACTGGAGCTCCGGCCGTGTGACGCGCGGCCATGGACTCGGAAGTCCCGTCGCTCGGCGCCATCCGGTGCATGTCCCTCCTCCTCTGCAACACGAGCGCCGGCGCGGACTACATCGCGTGCGTGGACGACGAGGCAGCCATCAAGGGCCTCAAGAGCACCTTATTTTTTCTATTCTCTGGCTTACCTGCTACACAGATGCAGGTCTGCATCTGTGTAGCAGCCGCTACGCTTCTGCCTTTCTGACACTTGGGTGGCCTCCTGGTGGCGCTGGCGCAGGTGCTAAAGGAGAGGGCTTGGACCGGATCTGGGGCTCGTTGCTGCCCGATCTGGGGCTCCAGGCCGCAGCCGCTACGCTTCTGCCTGCCAGGAGTTGGTGGGTTGGGTGCTGCATGAGGTGGAGGTTTGTTCCGGTGCTGCGGAGTCTTGGTCGTGCCGGAGGTGGAAGGTGAGCTGCGTGCCGGAGGCTGTGCGGTGTGTCGGTGTTCCACAGCGTTCTGATCACATTGGCGAGGTGCTGCGGCGGTGGCGGAGTGACCAACATGGACAGTGGCCTCAATCCAGTGGGGAGGGTTGGAAGTGCGTGACATTACGGATGAAAATCTTGCCCGTCTTCGGCCGGTGCTAGCGGCGACGGCGCCTGTGGGTGTCGTTTCCCTCCTTGGAGGCGCCGTGGAGGTGTGTCGGCATTTCCCCCCTCTTGCTTGGGTGGTTGTTTCCGGGCGAAAGCCTAGGTCCCTTTTCGGATCGGCGATGGCGGCGTCTCGGCGTCGTGACTCTGTTGGAAGCATCGTGTGGGGAGACATGGTTTGGAGGTCTTGTGTTGCGGCTCTTCGGTGCTTGCCGCTAGTCCAGGTAGATCTTCATCGGCACAATGTACGCCGTTGCCGGTGAGTCAAAAGACGATAACCTGCTCGGGTCTGTCCGAGTCCCGCCACCCACTCGCCATCTCCTTTTAGGCATTCTAGGGTGGTTGGTGCGTCGGCAAGGGAGGTCCGGTTGTGGTTGTTGCTCTTTGAGGTGTCCGGTGTTGGTCGAGACGCGACTTTGTTGTTTTGCTTAGGACAGGCTCCTTGCGTTGTGTTGTAATGTGTGTGGTGGTTGATCTTTGGATTGACCCGGGTGTAAGCTACACTTGTTGTTCGCAGCGAGAGGTAGTCTCTTGTAATTGTCTTCTGCCTTCTATAAACGTGGCGTACTCTCGAAGAAAATGCCTATCTTCGACATGACCGAGGAAGTGCAGGAGCAGGCACCAATCCAATCCAATCCGCCCTTCACCAGATTTTTTTTTTTTGAGCAACCGGCAGGAGCGCTGCCTTTTCATTAAGGGGAAAATATTTACAGGTTGGCATGTTTTAGGAGGGGACATGCCGGAAACCCCAAGATCCCCTGGATCCCGGTCAAAGCCGCATGCTAACTACTCATGAATTGGGATCACACGTGGCCTGAAGGCCAACTCACGCTGCGAAATCTGCTCGAAGGCTAGATGGGCCACCTCGATGTATGTCAGTCTCGTGCCTTCAAAGATGCGTCGGTTCCTCTCCTTCCAGGCATTCCACATTATGTAAATGAGAATGCCATTGTGTCGCCTTTTGATAGTGTTGTCGTTGTCCTTGATGCTCTCATCCCACCAGACGTCAATTGAGGGGGTGGCGGCCGTCAGAGCGAAAGCCGACGGCATGCCCGCCCAGGACAGCACAAGGCTGCGCATGGCGGAAGTGAACGGACAACCCTTACAGAGATGGTCAATGGTCTCAAGGGCACTGAGACAAAGCTGGCAGACCGGGTCGTGCGGCCAGCCATGCGTGGCCAACCGATCAGCCGTGAGGATCCTATTGTGGAGGACGAGCCAGGAGAAGAGCTTACACTTTGGCTCCACGTGCGCCTTCCATATTTTATCGCTCGAGAACCTCTTCACCAGATTTCCCACTCCAATTCGATCCTGTTCTAACCAGTCCTGCCACTACAGGTCGCGCTGGTGCACTCACAGATCAAGAGGGCGGCGGTGAGGGCGGAGATGACGGACCCGTAGCTCGCGAGGGACCTGGCCTGGGCGCTCAGTGACGACAAGCCTGCCGTGCCCGCACTCCTCATGAGGGTCTCCGAGAAGCTGCAGCCGATCCCGTGGCTGCACAGACAAGGGGCGCCGCGACCGCGCGGGAGGAAGTGCTGCGGGCCGGGGGGCCGCGACCACACGGTGGCACAAAGGAAGGCGAGGCGGGGCGACGCGGCAACCACCGGCTGGATTCCAAAGGGTGTGTCATCAGACTGGGTCTGATTCTTCCCATGGGGGAATTTCAAGGAAGGAGATAGAACTGACATGTGGGCCACGCATGTCATAACGTCCAAACATACTGGTCAATCTACCGGAGTTGATTTTTATGCCATGCAGCCCTGACTAGTGGGGCAGGCCTGTCATAATTGGGATTAATACGGCCGAACCGGTAACTAGTGCGAAGTGGTACTTTTTTACAAAAAATTAGGCTCTAATTGATATATTTTTAACCCTAAAATTGTGGTAGTTTTTTAAGAACTCTAACCCCAATTATGATATTTTTCGCTATTTACTCGGAAATAATCTGATGATCTATCACTGGAGCCTTGCTTCAGCTTCAGCTTAACAAGAATAGAAATCAAGGCAGGCACACACTAATACAATTCCTCCTCGTGCTGTGATTCTCCCTAGTAAAGAATGCATGATTGTATAGCTTATCCGTTGCCCAATACTTTTCTACAGTCGGTATAAATAATTATACCATTGTGTACAAAGAAGAAAAAGGAAACAGCCAGGTAATGTGCCATATTAGTCTCTATGTGTGATGGCTGAATGTCCGAAATCTATTTTCTGGTCTCCCATCTTGCAAATCAAGCTAAAATTTTGACTCTAATGCAACAGCTGAATATGCAAGCATGGACAAAAAATAAATAAAAGCAGCTCTATGCTGTTGCACACAAATACTCAACTTGTGTTCAACTCAAGTAAAAAGTATGGGCAGAAGTTTAGTTAACAAATAAACACCGTAAAACAATGCGATGACGGCTGATCAGAGAAATAACAAATGTAACAATACACTGTTACAAGTATAAGCATTCTGAAAGCAAGAATGTCATGCAACAATTTTCTTATATATCAAAAAATGCAAGAGAACACGGACATGAATAGTGAAACAGGCAAGGAAATTGGATGAATAACTATAAAAGAAACTTTTATACACATTGCACATAGAAGGAGACAAGAGCAAAATTTGTCCAATAACTTGCTTGAATTCTTGTGACTTGGACCTACTGATCAAAAAAAATTAAGAGACCATAGTTAACTGCTCATTAATCTATCACAAGATGAAGTACACATTACTTTCTCTTCCAGAGTTGGAAGGTAAAACGATGGAACGGTCTGACGGAAAGGTAGGGAATAGAGTGCCACGATAGGTCTGGGTTGCGCGTTTCACAGCATCTTGGCGCGATTAACCAGAGGACGCCCAAGCTGGCCTTCGGAGCAGGGCTCTGGTGGTCATACATGTGGTGAGACCAAACGGAGCAAGCGGCAAAGAACAACACATGATGTGATTCAACCCATGACTGCTCACACTTTATATATTTTTTGAGATAAACACCGCTCTTTATATGTTCAAAGGAATACATAAATAGGCAGGAGGATCAGACAACCAAACATGTCGTCCAGAATCCAAAGAAGTAGCTAAACGAGCTAATCTATAAGCCTCCTCGTTATGTGAGCAATGTCCATGGTCTATTTCACAGACCTGAAACCTCTCCTTCCGAGCAATGATCTCCTTGATGATCATGCAATCAACTCATCGACTGCTCACACTTTATATTTAATCAACTACACATGACCTGAATATCAATTACGGCCCACGGATCTGAATTGTGTCAGCGCATGCCACAAAACACCACCTAGGTGCCTTAGAAGTAAGTGTTATTAATTTTTTTCTCTCCTTTCGGCATCTCATTTTGTAGTTAAGAGGGAAGTGAAAAGTGAAATTAGCCAAGTCGAATCTTGTCCAACACGCAACGCCCAAGTCGGAGATGGGAGGACCACAAAGTACCCCGCGAGGGCTCGCTAGGAGACGGAGATGATGCGGCTGGTCACATTGTTGACGGCGGATGCAAATCGGAGGTTAATGTGTTTGGCCGTGACTGCTGGCAAGTTCCATGATGAGAATGTGCTAACATTTGTTTTAGATGCGTAAAGTTTCCCCTCACTCCGCGTTACAATTTATGGCTGCGGTTAATTAGACAGCAGACGAAATGAATGAAGAGCATCTCGTACTACTACTACTGCTACTAGTTAGTCAAACTGGAATCATTTTCTCTAGGAGCAAGTATAATAGGTCCTAGTCAGCTGGCTATAACATATTCCATGTCAGCAAAATCTTAGCTGGAAGAGTGAGAAACGAAGAGAGAGAGCGCAGCCGGCACTTCGCGTATCGCCCGGCTACAGCTCAAGCTACGAGAAACTAAAGCCAACATGCAACTGGCTTGCTAGCTAAAAGCGGGCGCCATCTCCATACCTACCAATTATTTACGTTTCTATGCTCCACTCCAGATGTAAGCATTGAATGCTGTAGTCACTAATCTACAGCCTGCCTATTATATATAAGGTGGTGTTTGGTTCATAAGTCCTAGGACTTTTTCTAGACTTAGGTTTTTTTTGAAAAAGACTCTCAAGGAGGTGCTTCTATGGACTTTTAGCAAAAAGTCCCAAAAAAGGGGGGGGGGGGGGGGGGGGGGGGGCCGTTTGGTTTGCTAGGGACTTTTAGGGACTTTTTTTAGTCCCAACACAAAAAAGTCCCTGGAACCAAACACCCCCTAAGCATTCTTGTATGAAGGCTCTTAATGATGTGGCATTGGTATAGAGCCGGGAGTGGGCCCTTCTATTAGCCATGCTCTAAGCTAAACGAACGGTCAAATCGAAAACAAAACCTGCTCTCTATTTGACCATGCATGCTATGTATGCTATGCTACCGAGGAAAAGGGACCGTCGGATGCGTGCAACGGCTGGGATCGATTATTGTGGGCCCATCGATCCATGTGAATGGAAGGCTGACCAATCAACGTGTGGTATGTGCAGCACAGGTGGGGCCATCGATTGGTAGGGAGCATGGTAGAAAGAAGAGTGGGCACTGCATCTTTTGCATCTCTACGCCAATTTGCCAAGTTCAATAGTTATAGTTATGCTTACTTGAACAATACCCGCTTGATTAGTTTCTGAGGACACATAATTTCGGTCAGTCATTACTCCTTTTTTATTGCTGAAAAAAAAAGGTTGATATAAGACAAAGTCCTTTTTTCTGTAGGTCAGCTGGATTATTATGTTGAGTTTTGTTTTTTCTCCCTGGATGTGGAGCAGACACCGGTATTTCTCTGAAGTTGCAGAGTTGGCGCAGGAGAAGAAGATACCCATTGGAGCTGGAGGAGGCGTTGGAGAAGCCGAGAGAGACGTCGCCTCGCCTCCCAAACACGCCGGCAGCGGGAAGTTTGGTGTTGCAAAGGGCGAGCTGGTGCTGAGTGGATGGATGGATGGATTTTGTATTGGACGCAAGGCAGTGAGTAGTGGAAGGTGTTAGATTGCTTCCATGAGCTTGTTTTGGATTAGTAGCTGTACTTGGCCGACTCTTGGTGTGGAAATCATGTAGTTGGTTTGGTTGGTAGGTTAGGGATGACGACGCTGAAAGTGTATTGACTGAATTGGATTCTGGAATGAGCAACAAGGCATCAAATCATTCTTTTTGACTATGGTTCTCTTGCTCCCAACGCATTATGCTGCCGAAATTTCTGCTCCAGACTTGTCGAAATTTTGGCCTTGTTTGCAAAAAAACCATGGCTTTAGGGCCTTGGCTGCAAAATGCCGACGCATTGCATTGTTTGTTTATGCTAGTTAGATTGCACTTTGGTGTTTTTTCTTTTCGGTGAAACTGAAAGTGAAGGAATTGAGCCGCTAGAAAAACAAATCTATCGCCGACGTGGCGCTTCTACAAAAAAAGTCCATTGCCGACGACGAAGCGGAGACAGAGAGAGGACCGGCGATACGGTGGAGGACTTGGAGATTGTGGCTCAATCATAGAAAATTTGAACGGTTACTCTAGTGAAATTGCCAAGGTTAGTGTGAGTGCCAGGGATTGCTTCCTCGCAGGGTAGTCGAGGGAAGATTCATGGTTGTGTATTGTTGTGGTGGTTAGCTAGTTGGACTCGTGTGCGCTCTCTTATCTCTATAGCAGATGATGGTAGTCGTAAGTTCATTTGTCTTCTATTTATTCTGACTTTTCTGCAGTACAAGTCCACATATATCCATTCCTTTGATACTGATGCATATGTGTAGATAGTTCTGATATAAGTCTTCTGAGTACAACTTTGTACTCACCTTGAGTTGGATATGTTATAATTTGTTGTAGGTTCTCGACGTCACCGAATAGTTTGGAGGTCCCAGACGGCAAGTTGTGACATGTGGGAGGGTCATTGCTTGTATTTCAGCCTCTTAGGCACTTGTTAAACTTGTTCTGTATTCAGACATATTTTCACTTTCGCTTGGTGCTTGTTGTATTGTTGGGTCATGTGACTGATCTATGTCTTATATCTGCTATCTTTGCTCACTTATGATGCTTTGTCTATATATGCTTTCAGTCGTAGAGTTGCGTTGTGTTACCAGTTGTTTCACCAGCATGGCGCGCATGATGCGTGTATGTTTATAAAGTGCACATTGTGAGTATGGTCTTGGAATCTTTGTTATACACTTGCTAGCAGTCATCATTATAGGATGTTATGATTCATTTAGCCGAGAACTCGGGAGTTTATCACACCACGCCAGGTGCTGATGCTCCGGCTCAGCTATTTTGGGTTGGTGACTCATTTGACTGGGAGCTCAGGAGTTTATCACACCACACCAGGTGCTGACACTCTGGCTTAGTCAAATTGGGTATTAGTGTTTAGGACCAGTCATGTACAGGCTACGAGCAGTTTCGATAAAGGCTACTTTGTCTGAACACTAATTTTGGTACTCAGATTTGGCCCTGAGTGCTAATCCTGGCTTCCTGTATGATTATTGCGGATAGACTTGTATACCTTAGATCCCGCATCCCGACAAGATCACCGTGGTTGATCTTCGTCGAGGCCGCACAGCAACACCGTTGCGATTGCGATGCATTGAAACCACCACCATCGCATGGCAGCGGGGGCCACTGGTTGATGCCCAGGCCGAAGGCTGAGCCTGTAACCACCAGCACATGGGAGGCAATGGCTGGCGACCGCAGCATCATCGAGGCCGTCGCCATCGGCTCCCAATTGAGCTAGAGCGCGCGGGGCATGGGAGCAGTGACCAGGAGGCGGGGCTGCATGGGGGAGCATGCAAGGCCTAAGAGAAGACCGGCCGGAGGCACCGATGTGGTGCCGGCGTCCAAGGCAGGTGCAGTGTTTAGGTTTAGGCTCTGTTCGGTTTGCAGGAATTATGCATGAAATTTTGCAGGCTAGCTTTCCTCCGGAAAAATAAATTGTGATGCGTTCGATTCAAAGGATCACCCGTCGCTGGTTCCATAGGAAAGTGTATCTGCCCTGTACTTTTCACGGGAATCAGAAAATCCACTGGAACCCAATGTTTGGGCGGAAGCCCGATGCAGGGCGTCAGCTAGCCGAATAAAAAATCCTTACACGCATACGAATCAAGCTAGACGCAGTGCAGGTTGCATGTTCGGCTGAATAAAAAAATATTTTCATCTCGTTGAAGAAAGGCTGCATGCACTAGCCTTTATCCTTCGTTCCTTTGCTTCTAGTACTGCGCGCCGAACTGACAGCGTAACATGTGAATAAAAAAAAAATACCATAGAATCTGCCATGACAAAGCTTTTCACACCTAAGCTCCGAACGCCCCGCATGCTTTTCTTCCTCTGTTTTACAGCCTCATAGGCTGCTACTGTACAACCAATCACATTCCTTTGTAGTTTTCTGGTCCTGTGTTTTCTATACCTACAAACCGAACGCAGCCTTAGGTTTTTTAGGTGTAGTGTTTTTGGCGTGATGCCGGCCAGGACGTCAGGTGCCTCCTCTCATCAAAGCAATCTTAAATCAGGTTTGGAAAGACATGGAGATGGCGCCAAGGGTTCAAACATTCGCTTGGAGGCTGCTGCGACGTGCAATGCCTACAGGTAAACGTGCAGGTAGATTTTCCACTCATATTCCTAAACCTTGTTCGAGGTGTGATGTGGAAGAAGATGATATGCATCTCTTTTTCCTTTGTCCTTTTGCTAAAGCGGCCTGGTTCAATAGACCTTGGTTTATTCGTTCTGAATATTTTGCTAGTCATAACAGGTCAATTCCTGAAACTATTCAGGCTATCCTTTCCTCTGGACACCCAAATAGCACTTTAAATAACGTAATGACTTTTTTATGGTGCATTTGGAAGTCTAGGAATGATTACAGGTTCAATCAAAAGGATGGTTCTCCTACACAGGTTTTTCCTATTGCTAATGCTATCATGCAGGGTTCCCAGTTGGAAGCAAATGCCAATGAATACAAGACGATTCCGCATGTCCACCAACAGGTTCAGGATGAAGATCCTCCTTCTGGATCCACTATAAAGTCTGATCTATCCATTGCAGGTTTCAAGGTTTTCTCAGATGCCGCTTGGAAGGACCCCTCTGTACAGCAATCCACAGACATTGGTATTTACATCTGCAATGAACAACTCAACAGCAGGTTAAATATCATGATCAGGGCTTCATGTCAGGGAGTTTACTCCTCTCTCCAGGCAGAAGCTAAGGCCCTTCTGCTTGCCGTGGAAATGGCTAAAGTGCTGCAACTCCAGCGGGTCACTTGGTTCTCAGATAACCAAACTTTAGCACGTGCTACAGCATCAAGAAATCTGTCCTCCTATCCAGGACACTGGGAAATCAGAGCCACACTTGCAGATATCTTCAAAGCTTCATCTGCTACTCACATGAAGATATACCATATCAGTAGGGATCTAAATGGAGTAGCTCATAGCTGTGCTAAGGACTCTATAAAAAAATCCTCCAATGTTTTCCCCTCTAGCTTCTGTACTAATTATATGCACAGGGGTACACCTTGTCAGGTGTTGCATACACTTACAAACCTTGTACACAAGGACTTCAGGATCCTGGATGTAAGGTGTGTCTGAATTCGAAATAAACGCCGCCGCCTTCAGGCGTCTTCTTTTGTTCAAAAAAAAAAAAACACGCGGTGTTTGCCGTCGTCAATTTCCGCTCCTCCTCTAGTAATTGTCAGTTTCCTTGGGGTCCTATTTGTAAGCTGTCCTGCGTGCGTACCTCTTTGAATAAATGGGATCCTGTGTGAATGTTGCTGCTTTTCTTGGACCTAGCTGCAACCTTTTGCTCCTGACCTCTGCTCTCCTCGCCCGCTGCTGAGTGCTGAGCTTGTTCCCCCGCCGCAGCCGACCCAACCACCGAGGGAGGGAGTCCCTCCGTCGGTCGATCTGGCTAGCAAGGGTTGGCGGGAATCGGTCGATTGATGGATGCTTAGCGCCGAAGTTCGGCGAAGTCGACGGCCGGCGATGAGCGCGTCTCGGTTCATCAAGTGCGTGACGGTGGGGGACGGCGCCGTGGGCAAGACCTGCCTGCTCATCTCCTACACCTCCAACGCCTTCCCCACGGTGGGTCGCCCTCCCCCCACCCCCACCCCCACCCCCACCCCCACTTCCACCTTATAGATAGATAGATAGATAGATAGATAGATCCCCTTATTCTTCCTATCTGCTAAGATGGATGCGATGTATGGATTAGCCACTTTTCAATTCCATGTTGGTACTTCCTTACGCAGATTCCATGTTCTCAGTTTGATGCTGACACTTCCTTACACAGATTGTGTTCGAGGTTCCCTAGTGTCGATTTCCATCTACTGTAGCTGTAGTGCCTCCCTAATTTATTTATTTGCAGTCAAACAATCAATTGCTGTGATGATGTGAAATTAAGATTTTGTTCCTTTCCACCCTTAACCCCTCCCCGTTTCTAGGCAAGCAAACAAAATGAATTTTAGGTTTCAACGGTGTTCATCGTGGCAGCCAGTATGTATGCAGTATAGCTGCAGCAACTGTGTTTTCATATCTGTGCCAGCCAACGACTCGAATGTACAGCACTTTCCCATTTCTAACTCGTGGCTACGTCACAGGATCATGTTCCAACTGTTTTCGATAATTTCAGTGCTAACGTCGTGGTTGACGGGAGCACCGTCAACTTGGGATTATGGGACACAGCAGGTTTGCCTCTTCTTTTTCCCACCCCATTTCTGTGGACGCAGACATGAATATCCTCATTTGCATCTTCTAGTGTTCACAGTCATAAAAAATACTAATTGGAATCTGATGAATTTAACAGGACAAGAGGACTATAATAGACTACGCCCAATAAGCTACCGTGGTGTTGATGTCTTCCTGCTGGCATTTTCTCTTATCAGCAAAGCAAGCTACGAGAATGTTTCTAAGAAGGCAAGTGATCCTCCTCCTTTCCTCACTTTTCCTTGCTCCCACTCTCGATGGGTTTATCAACTGACAACTGGTTATCTTGCATATGACATATGCTTGTAATTTTCCAGTGGATTCCTGAGTTAAGGCATTATGCTCCTGGTGTGCCCATAATTCTTGTTGGGACAAAGCTTGGTATGCCCTTCGTCTCCTATCTGCCTGCGTTATGCTTCTGCAAAATATCACATTTCTCCGTAATTCTCGTTGGAAGCTTGGTTCGCCCTTTATATCCTATTGCGTTGCATTTTCATTTCCACTTGTTGCAATTGTAGTATTGACACTTGACTGACTTGTGGTTACCACATACCTGAGAATTGTGGTTCATTAATAGAGTAAATAGCTGCTGCGATTGGCTTCCGATTTAAATAATCTCAAATCCTGTTTAAGTATAGGCGTCTTTGTTGTCACTGTTGGGGAGGACTACCCGGAGTCTACATCCACCCAGACTTGGTGAAAAATCACGACGCCCCGCGGAAATGCCACCAACTTGGCACCGCGCGGGATTGCCACCAACTTGCCATCGCGCGGGAATGCCACCAACTCGACACCGCGCGGGAATGCCACCAACTCGGCGCCTCGGGAAATCTGCATCTTGAGCACTGAGCGGGACCCATGGCTTATTCTCAGGATATTCCCAAAGGAAAAGACCAACCCGCCCTCAAGGGCATTAGTTCATCTAGGGTTAGGATTGTAAATAGTTAGAGGGCAAACTTGTAACTTCATGTACCCCTTCACTTTCCCTATTAGAGACCCCCTCCTCACAAAGGGGCCAATTTCAGGAATAAAGAGGGACTTGTCTCCCTCGGTCCCTCCCTTGCAATGCTTGTAGGTTTCTTGTTGCTTTCAGGTAGCTTTGCGTCGGGTCGCGGCAAACGGGAACGCGCGTCTCCGCGTCAAGTATCCGGCCGGGGGGTACCACAAGTTTGCTGTCTAGCCTCGATGCTACGACAGTCATGATATCACTTGTATTGTCATTCATGATGGTCTATAGGCTTACGATATTCGAATATCATCTTTACCCATTTGCGTGCGAATGACTTGGTTGAAGGGAAAACAAGCTATTTGAATTTTACGAGGCATGCCCGCTGCCTACTAGTGCCTTATCTGGGTATATGGCATATATCCCTTCAAGCATGTAGTTTTGTCTGTAGCAAGGATCATGCCATGGTTAAGCTGAGAGATTGTTGACCATTAAATAAGAAAATGGCTACTTATTGTCTTCAAGTATGCAGGATATACTTGTGTTAAGTTGAAAACTTGAAATCCTTATATTAATGTTGAATTGCTGGTTGTGAAATGAAGATTTGATGTGATGACATTCGTGTACCAAATTAATGAATGTTGTACAGACCAACATGCTATTTCCTTGGTGCCAGTGAGAGTGAGGTATGCCACGTGCTCCTAACAAGAGGGTGACTAGACGTCGAGGTTTTGACTTGAGATTAGGTTCTGTCTGGTTCTAGTCCAAATTCTTTAGCTCAAGTCCAATATACCGAGGTCTGTTTTTTACCTGATTTTATTCAATTTCAGTTTGACTTTGAAATTCTTGGCGTGCTTACCTCTTAGATCCCTCTACACGTTCTTGTCAAATTCATGACAATTTATTCAATTTGAGAATATGTGGAACAACTTGACATTGGATTGCATTACTTGTACGGTTGCACCTAAGGGGGGGGGGGGGGGGGGGGGGGGGGGGGGGGGGGGGGGGGGGGGGGGGGGGGGGGGGGGGGGGGGGGGGGGGGGGGGGGGGGGGGGGGGGGGGGGGGGGGGGGGGGGGGGGGGGGGGGGGGGGGGGGGGGGGGGGGGGGGGGGGGGGGGGGGGGGGGGGGGGGGGGGGGGGGGGGGGGGGGGGGGGGGGGGGGGGGGGGGGGGGGGGGGGGGGGGGGGGGGGGGGGGGGGGGGGGGGGGGGGGGGGGGGGGGGGGGGGGGGGGGGGGGGGGGGGGGGGGGGGGGGGGGGGGGGGGGGGGGGGGGGGGGGGGGGGGGGGGGGGGGGGGGGGGGGGGGGGGGGGGGGGGGGGGGGGGGGGGGGGGGGGGGGGGGGGGGGGGGGGGGGGGGGGGGGGGGGGGGGGGGGGGGGGGGGGGGGGGGGGGGGGGGGGGGGGGGGGGGGGGGGGGGGGGGGGGGGGGGGGGGGGGGGGGGGGGGGGGGGGGGGGGGGGGGGGGGGGGGGGGGGGGGGGGGGGGGGGGGGGGGGGGGGGGGGGGGGGGGGGGGGGGGGGGGGGGGGGGGGGGGGGGGGGGGGGGGGGGGGGGGGGGGGGGGGGGGGGGGGGGGGGGGGGGGGGGGGGGGGGGGGGGGGGGGGGGGGGGGGGGGGGGGGGGGGGGGGGGGGGGGGGGGGGGGGGGGGGGGGGGGGGGGGGGGGGGGGGGGGGGGGGGGGGGGGGGGGGGGGGGGGGGGGGGGGGGGGGGGGGGGGGGGGGGGGGGGGGGGGGGGGGGGGGGGGGGGGGGGGGGGGGGGGGGGGGGGGGGGGGGGGGGGGGGGGGGGGGGGGGGGGGGGGGGGGGGGGGGGGGGGGGGGGGGGGGGGGGGGGGGGGGGGGGGGGGGGGGGGGGGGGGGGGGGGGGGGGGGGGGGGGGGGGGGGGGGGGGGGGGGGGGGGAAATTACAATAGTAGTGTGTGTCTCTGCTAGCTTAATTTGGTCATCACAGTGGGAAAAGAAGTGGCGGAGTTGCAGGAGAGGGTGTCAAGATCGCTGAAGCAGCCATGGTTCTGGGCGATGCCCTTGCCGGCGGCCTCGAGCTGGAAGGTGGAGTTGGGGCTGCCGCTGCTGAAGAGGAGGCACCAGAAGTAAGGCCTGCCATGCCGGCAGTCGACCACCTGGGTGTCGTGTTGGCCATGTGGCACTGCTCGACGCGCGAGCTCACCAGCTTTCGAACGCAAGTGGAATCACGCGAAACGGTGTACCACAGCCGATTTCCGGCGATGTCCGAGCCACTCCGCCGCATTTCGGGTCGCCGGCGGCGAAACTCCGATGACTCTGACGTGGCACCGCCTGGGGCCTGCCCAGAGACACTGACCGATGGGCCCCACGACGCGCTTGACTTCGTTGACTGGGTCAACACATGGGTTACTGTTCACACTGTCACTACCGTGTGGGGCCTCCTCTGTTAATCGCCAAATTAAACTATTTTTAGTTAAAACTAAATTAGATTAATTTATTTAGCCACTGACAAGCTGGGCCCACCGGCTAATTAACTAAGGTTAGTTAAAATGAATCCTGTTAATTAACCACAGAGGCTGATAGGTGGGTCCCACCTGGGTCTGTTTGACCAGTCAGCTGGTCAGCCGACCGCTGACAGAAGCATGACCTCAGCCTGATGTCATATTCCATTTTTGGAAATTCTGTTAATTTAAATATTTTCAGAAATAGTTTAAAACTTCGGAAAATCATTGAAAAATAACCGTAGCTCGGATGAAAATGTTTTATACATGAAAGTTGCTCAGAAAAATGAGACAAATCCGTATACGCTCTCCGTTTATCTGTCACATGCCCCTAGCTACCTGAACATGGAACTTTCCCCTCCGGTTCATCTGATCAATAATCACCCGGAGCTGGGAGAACACTCCCGGATAGTTTCCCGCTCCCACTAACTTGCGTAGTACCACGTTAGGGCACTCCTCGAATAACGTGATGCCGTGTCATGCTTGTGTGATTGCTCTTGTTACCGTGTATTTATATTGTTTCTTCTCCCCTTTCTTCCCGGTAGACCCCGAGACCGCTGACGATGCCCTGGAGATCGACTACTTCACCGTCGGAGAGTCCTTTTTCGTCTGCCGAGCAACCAGGCAAGCACCCCCATTTTGAGCATTCCGATATCGTCTACTCTTCTCTCTCTTATGCTTGCATTAGAAGTTGCTACTGCTACTGTTATCCTATATCTGCTGCATAGCCTGTTTGTTGTAGCCTACTGTTGATACTTAGCTGTTATCCTAAACTGTTTAGTATAGTCTGGGTAGAGACCTATTAGAGACCCCACTTTATCCCGACTGCCCCGCTGGATTCTCAGGGGGGGGGGGGGGGGGGGGGGGGGGGGGGGGGGGGGGGGGGGGGGGGGGGGGGGGGGGGGGGGGGGGGGGGGGGGGGGGGGGGGGGGGGGGGGGGGGGGGGGGGGGGGGGGGGGGGGGGGGGGGGGGGGGGGGGGGGGGGGGGGGGGGGGGGGGGGGGGGGGGGGGGGGGGGGGGGGGGGGGGGGGGGGGGGGGGGGGGGGGGGGGGGGGGGGGGGGGGGGGGGGGGGGGGGGGGGGGGGGGGGGGGGGGGGGGGGGGGGGGGGGGGGGGGGGGGGGGGGGGGGGGGGGGGGGGGGGGGGGGGGGGGGGGGGGGGGGGGGGGGGGGGGGGGGGGGGGGGGGGGGGGGGGGGGGGGGGGGGGGGGGGGGGGGGGGGGGGGGGGGGGCTGAGGGGTACCCGCGCGAGCATAAATGCGAAGTGATGTGGAGATGGGTTGACCTGGAAGGTGCCCGCGAGATAACTACGTGGCGTGGCCGGGCATTCTTAGCCCTTGCCACAAGCCACGAGACGGGGCGACGGGGTCACATCGATCGTGAGTCTCTGCTCGTTACCGCGTGCTCCTAATGCACTAACGGTTTGGATATTTGATCCGAGGGGCCTCTGGCTTGATAGCACTAACCATCACGCGGGCATAGTATGGGCGTTCTGCGTCATATACTTCAGCCGAAGCTTAATGGATGTCAAGCGACTGAGCGGCGTGCGCCGAGTTGGACTGGTTACGCAACTGCGCTTGTATTAAGGGGTTGCTAGGTCTGCTCTCTGGCCGCGTACGCAACGTGCAGGAGTTCCCGGGGCGAAGGCCCAAGACCCCCGGGTGCATAGGTTAGTCCGGCGTGCTGACCTCTCCATTAGGTATTCGGTCGGGTTGCGGCATGTTGTTTAGCCGAGGCCGGGCATGACCCAGGAAAGTGTGTCAGGCCGGAGTTAAGCGAGCGTGGTGGGTAAGTTGGTGCACCCCTGCAGGGAAAAAAACATCTATCGATAGCCTGTCCTACGGTAACGGACACTCGGAGTTGTATCCCGATCGATACAGCTAGAACATGACACTGAGATGATAACTGGATAGTATGGCTCTGGGATTGCTTCCTCGCAGGGAGTCGAGAAAGAATCTCTGGGCGAGGTTGATGATACTACTACTATTTTACATTATGCTAATCTGCACTCTTCTAATGCTGCAAGACCATTGAAGAGGTTGAATATGCTAGTCTTCGATAGGACTAGGCCCTCTCTCTCTATTCTGACATTTCTGCAGCCCAGTCCACATATACAGCCTTCTTTGATAATGTTGCATATGTAGTGTACATCCTTGCTTGCTGAGTACTTCGGATGAGTACTCACGTTTGCTTTACTTTCTTTTTCTTCCCATATCCATTTGATGCAACCAGATGACGGAGCCCCTGAGACCGCTGCCCCGGTTGACGACTGCAGCTACCACTACTACCCCGAGGGTGGCTACTACTACGAGCTGGCCGACGATCAGGAGTAGGATCGGAGGGTCCCAGGCAGGAGGTCTGCGCCTTTTCGATCATAGTGTTTTCTTTTGCCCCGCCTTCTTAAAGGCTTACCTGTGTTTACATTATATCTGTACTCAGATATCTGATACTTCCGCTGACGCTTGTATTCGAGTTTATGTATTCGAGCCCTCGAGGCCCCTGACTTGTAATATAAAGCTTGTATTATTTTGATTTGTGTTTTGGGGGGGGGGGGGGGGGGGGGGGGGGGGGGGGGGGGGGGGGGGGGGGGGGGGGGGGGGGGGGGGGGGGGGGGGGGGGGGGGGGGGGGGGGGGGGGGGGGGGGGGGGGGGGGGGGGGGGGGGGGGGGGGGGGGGGGGGGGGGGGGGGGGGGGGGGGGGGGGGGGGGGGGGGGGGGGGGGGGGGGGGGGGGGGGGGGGGGGGGGGGGGGGGGGGGGGGGGGGGGGGGGGGGGGGGGGGGGGGGGGGGGGGGGGGGGGGGGGGGGGGGGGGGGGGGGGGGGGGGGGGGGGGGGGGGGGGGGGGGGGGGGGGGGGGGGGGGGGGGGGGGGGGGGGGGGGGGGGGGGGGGGGGGGGGGGGGGGGGGGGGGGGGGGGGGGGGGGGGGGGGGGGGGGGGGGTCGTGTGATTGTTTGATCCTCGGTAGATCGACTATGCGCCTCGGATTTATTCTAACAAGTGGTATCATGAGCAAGGTTACGAGAAGGTTGCGGTTTCGTTGATCTAGAGGAAGCCGATGAAAGAAATCGTCAAATCGCGAAGCGAAGGGCTGTCTCGATGTTGGTCGAGGAGAAGAGCAGGCGCCGTCCTGGCGGGTTAGATCGCGTTGCAACGCGAAGAAATCCATGAAGGAAGGGCGATCTATATTGACGGAAGATATCACGAGCAGGGGAAGCAATCGGAGCAGATCGGTCACAGGGGCCGGCGGCGTACGCGTAATCGCATCGAGCAGCGAACAAGGGCAGCGTGCAGGCATGCAAGCAGCAGGCGAGGCCACTGACGGGGCGGCGGCAGTGTGCTAGCGGTGGCGTCGTAACGCACGTACAGCCGCGCAGCCCTAGCGGCAGGAGCGGACGAAGATGTGGAGGCTGGCCGAGCGGGGCTGAGTGAACCAGGAGGCGCGCTCGCACGGGCTGGCCCAGTTGGGCTGGCAAGGTGGCCCAGGAAGCGCGCGGAAGGCCGTGGGAGATCGGGCTGGAGGCTGGTGTGGGCGTGTCTCGCTGGGCGAGATGTACGTGATGTGTGAAAGCTGATGGCTGTGAGATTTGTTTTGAAACAAAAGGAACCTGCATATGGTATGTACGTGAGTTGGAATGCAACATGGTTAAAGAAAAGGAGTGTTGGGCGTTGTGGGCACATGATTTGGTATACCCATGGAGACTACCATGAAATCTAGTTTTCTTTTGGATGTGTTGCAAATTACGCACGGGTTCTACCAGGAGGTTGGCGACGATGACGTCGTGCGTATAAGGCTCGAAGGGGTCTGGAGCGCGTCGTGGCAGGATCATGCAAACACAGGGCGTCAAGCAATGCACGGAGATGTGCGGAGGTGGACACGACGCAGGGTGGAACATGCATGATTGCAGTCGGATAATTTCGGCTGGGTCGGGCTGACTGACATGGATGTTGGTCAAAGTAGAAGACGGCGGTGATTTCAGCGACGATGACACAGGAACGTGATGCTGATGGTGACTGACTTATGGGGCGTGGAAACACGTGGCACATGCCTGAGGGCTTGTGTGGCTTCGACAAGACTATGGCGCAGGGTTGATTCAAGAAGGTGCACATGAGAGCTTGAAGTCAACGGGGCGCGGGGTGGCACGTACAACCACCATGGAGTCATGTTGAAGGTGGAGCTGGGGTCTGGTGAAAGACTTCACTCTCTGCTGATGGAGGGGCTACGACGTAAGTTAACGGAGAGTCGAAGCCTATTTCAGCGGGAGAGCGAGAGACACGTGGTTCAGACTGGGTACCAATGGTCTGATGGAGACGTGATACTCGGCATCGGTCGGTGATGATCGGTGGTTCTCTGCAGTGGGGGTTGAGTGGTGTGGGTTCGCGACCCTGAAGACTCGACCAGGACAGCAGAGCCTCGACGCGGTAATAGCGGCGAGGCGTGCGGTATGCACGGGACATGGAGACGGGCCAGGGCTCTGGTGGTCATACATGTGGTGAGACAACTGTGAATTTGACTCAGGATGACTATAAGCAATGGTGAAATTCCTTCAAGTTTCAGACAGATGGTCAAGAAAGGAGCGGTGATGTTGAGTTCTGGCAACTCTTATGTGTGACACCCAATATGTGAGTTGTTCACTTTCACGCAGGTCAGTGATCAGTGTGTGATGGTGTTGAACGGATACTCTGGAAGTTGGGAGCACAGACTAGAGTAAATAGGAACTTAATTTTGCTCAAGTGTTGACTGTGGTCAAGAAAAGAAGGGACTACAAGTTGCAGGTGGAGTCACATGGAGTCTTTGGAGTAGCAGTGGTGCTCATGGGATAAGCTCAAGTCCAATGTACATGGAAGTCTGACGCATGGACGATTCCAGGGTAGTGGAGAATATTCGCCAAGGTGGAGTTTGTTAGAGTTGTGTCGAATATTGTGTACAAGGTAGGTTACAGTTGGACTCTGAGTTGTATTGTGTTTAGATAGGATATGGAGTCGTGTCCTACTAGAACACTTATATCCTAGGCCTCTCATATATAGCGGGGTAGACACACGATGTAACCTATGCCAACATAATAGCACAGGTACGCAGGGGGAGCCGGCAACATGTGCCGGCGCCTGGGCGGCCGGTGTGCGGTATTGTGACGGTGTCACAGGGAGGAGCGCCCGTAGTCAGGCCCCGCGGGGATGTACCCATATCGGTGAACCTCGTTAACAAATCTCGGTATCGTGCTCGTGTAATTGTTTGGTCCTCGGTAGATCGACTATGCGCCTCGGATTTATTCTAACAATCATTACAAGCGTTTGGAGTTCCGAGCCAGGAATCTAAGCAGTGAAATGAAGAAAGTGAAGATGTGGGAATAACGTAACCCAGATGCTAACGGGCGCGCGTGCGCTTTCCTCCGGCGCGGCGCACTCACGCTGTCTCAGTGCGTCGAGGGCAGAGCTGGCCATTGGGCCGGCCCGGCCCGGCCCGTATATAAGGGGGCATGCCGGGCCGGCACGCGTGCCTCGCCCGTGAGTGCATGTGCTTCTGGGCCGGCCTGCGAAGCATGGCCCGTTTGGCCAGCTATAGTCGAGGGACAGCCCAGCACCTGGACGTGGGTCCGTAGGTGGCCTGGAGTGGGGGGACGTGTTAGTTCACCAACAACAAAGCAGTGGACCTCCGCTAAAAAAGAGCAGTGGACCGCACAGAACGCACCCAACAATACATGTATTGACCGAGCTGCTCGGATGGAGGCTGCGGAGTTGACGACCGGCGAGCGCGGGGAAGATCCCCGGCCGACGCGCCACAAAGGTTTGGTCCTGCCGGTGGCAGACCGCTTCATCGGCTCACAAAGCGGCCATGTCCGCGATGGCGTCTCCCTGGTCCTGGGTTTGATGGCGTCTCGTTCCCCTCTTCGACGGTGCTTCGGCGGCGGCGCGGATCGGCGACGAGTTTTGGTCTTTTTGCGTTTTGGTCCCCCTGTGATTTTTTTGTCTTCCTGGGGACCTTTCTGCAAAGTGTGCCGGGACAGCTGTGTTTCTGGTCTTCTCCAGCGAGTGCTGCGTGTAACGCTACATTTACTATCCGAGTAATGATCACGTGGTTTCTCCTTAAAAAAAATACATGTATTGAATCTCGGTAGATGCGCCGCTGTAGCTACTCGCCCCCGCATCGCATTTCTCCTGGAATCAACGGGAAATCACCAAATTCTAGTGTTCCATCGATGGCGCCGATAGGAGGAGCGAGTAACTCGACGACGGCGTGTGAGGATGGGGGATAAGGGAGAGCGGTCTGCGGGCAGATGCGGTGGTGTTGGACCGGCGACGGAGAGGCAAGCCCAAGCGGCAACCGCGCAAGCAAGGTGGCAGCTGATGGTGTCCTGCATAGGGGTGCTAACCACGTCGGCTCCTAGACACGGGCTGAGCCGAGGACCCCCAAACAACCAATCAGTGGGCCACATTCGTCAGGCCCCATGACGTACGCAAAATGGAATCCTCCGAAGACTTGGCGCATACTTTATGGCACGAATTCAATCTTCGGCATGTTTATCTGTAGATACAACCGATCTATCTGTAACCCTAGGTACCCCCGGCATCTATATAAGCCGAGGAGTTTAGTCTGTAGAGGCAGATTCATTCACACATAAGATCTTGAGGTAGATCAACCTGTACTCTGTACCCCATCCACAATCAACACAATACAAGCAGGACGTAGGGTTTTACCTCTTCGAGAGGGCCCGAACCTAGGTAAACATCGTGTCCCTTCTTCGCCCTGTTACCATCGTGCCAAGATAACCAGCTCAGGACCCCCAACCCGAGATCTGCCGGATTTAGCACCGTCATTGATGGCCCATACAGGTCCCTCTATGTGGTCGAAGTGACTCGATGGCTCGCCTTCAGATCGATGAGAGCATTGGCTGTGGGATGACTTTCTTCGCGGGAAAACTCTTTGTCTTCGACAGCGTCTTGCTTTACGCCGATTCGACTGGCCACTTCGGCCAGATCGAAAACTTCGCTCCAGGGCAGACCATCAGGTTTGGGAACCTGGAGTACGCTGCGGATTCCCGCAGCGAGCTTGCGTTTTTGGGCTGGGTGTCAGACCAGGCTGAAGACCACACCGATGCCTCCATCCCGATCTTGGATCAGGACCACGGCACGGATCATACCTCGGATCTAGCCTTGAGCCCAGAGCCGAGCACTACCGCGATGGATCAGGCATCAAGCTTGACCGACAAAGACCTCGAGACCATGTCAGATCGTATCTTGGGCAAACTTCAGCTGAGCCCAACTGTTAATCAGAATATGGGCGAGGCCGAAAAAGCGCTTCTGAATGAGATGTTAGATCAGATTCAGAGCCTTGCTATCTCAGACGATCGGGCCTCGGTATACGACCAGATCTGGGAAAAGCCTGGAGAAGCGGGAATTTCCAGTCCACCCTCCACCCACCTAGTTGCCACCGTCAAAGACTTAACCGAAGTACTAGCCACCGCCTCCGAGGAGGCAACCGACATAGATGAAGATGTCGATGAAACTTCAGACACTACCTCACCACCTGCCATCACTCACACCGGCATGTGGGCCCCTACTTCCACCTATGATGTCTACATGGTAGACACCCCCAATAACGGAGGAGGAGGAGGAAACCCCAAACGCCGATGCAGAGGCCGCTGTAATGGGGTCACCGACAATGGTGATGCAAGCAACGACGGCACTGGAAACGGTGATACCGCCAATGGCGATGCGGCGAAGGACGGTTTCGACAACCAGAATGCTGGCAATAACATCGACACCGGCAATAGCAACGGCGACGAGATGATCAACGGGGATGACGGCGAATATGACCGGAAAGCCGAGGAAAAAAGAAGCCTCGGCCCCGACGAGTACGACGCTTTCGAGGAGCCCCTTGAGACACCTCAACTCGAAACTCCGCGCAAGCGATTGGCCAGCACGGCAAGAGCATCAAGAAAAAGTCCCAATGGCTCAAGACCGAAGAGGACGAGCTAAACGACAGATGGGTCGAGCTCCTCAAGGCCAAGCAGGCACTCGAGGACAAGCTCCAACAAACTGGGGCTAACCGATCTTAGCCCCACAGAAACTTGTTGAATGAGTTGGACGCGGAGGCCGAGGACAGCGTGCTTTCGCCTCACAACTGGGTTGAAACCCGCGATCGTCCTCCTCGGGGCAGAGATCGGCAAACAGGCACAGCCAAACATGCCCTTGAGGTGCCCGGGGCCCGAGGTGGAGTCAAGCCGCCACGGACCACCGCGAGATATGACCCTAAGGAGAAACGGCCTTTAAGGCCAGAAGCCCTACCTCGGTCAATCTACAAATCCAGGCAACGCCCACCTGCTGGACAGACAGGATACTTAGCTTGGTTGGCCAAAAATGGCGACGTGCGTGATTATGCACATGACCGCAATGTGACCATGTCCAACGTACGTCACGCTACTGCCAGGGTCAGAGGAGCTGCTCACCCCATGTGCTTCATAGATGAGGTCATGCAACACTAGTTCCTTGAGGGGTTTAAACCCATAAATATCGAGCAGTATGACGGAACGACGGACCCCGCAGTATGGATTGAGGACTTCCTCATGGCAGTGCACATGGCAGGCGGGGACGACCTCCATGCCATTAAATATCTACCATTGAAGCTCAAAGGCTCAGCTCGGCATTGGCTTAACAGTCTCCCCGAGGACTCAATTGTCGTCTGGGAGGACCTCGAGGACGAATTCTGAGCAAATTTCCAGGGCACTTACGTCAGACCCCCGGATGCCGACGACCTCGCTCACGTCATGCAAAAGCCGGGGGAGTCGGTCTGAAAATTCTGAAATCGGTTCTTAACCAAGAAAAACCAGATAGTGGACTGCCCGGATGCCGAGGCGATAATGGCATTCAAACACAATATCAGTGATGAATGGCTGTCCAGAGAGCTCAGACATGAGAAGCCATGGACGATGGCAGGCCTCACGCAGCTCATGACTCGATTTTGCGCTGGTGAGGACAGCTGGTAAGCTCAGAAGGGCAACCGCAGCGACAACTCCGGCACCTCTGAAGTACGCGATGGAAATGGGAAACCTCGGTGCAACAGGAAAAACAAGCGCCGAAATAGAGGCAGTAGCAGCGATGCTGAGGAGACTGAGGTTAATGCCAGTTTCAACAACCAGCGCAGCGGCAACAAAAGGAAACCTTTCCAAGGAGGGAGGGTCGGCCCAACGCAGCTAGATAAGATCTTGGATCAACCATGCGCCATTCATGGCAATCCTGACAAGCCGGCCACCCATACAAACTGGAACTGCTGGGTCATCAAGCAGGCTGGAAAGGCTGCAGCCAAGAACCAGGGCAAAGGCCAACCTCGTAATGAGGATAGAGACCAGCTGGGCCCGAGCAATGCCGGCCAGAAACAATTCCCTCCCAAGGTCAAGGACGTGAATATGATTTATGTCACCCATGTCACCAGGAAGGAGAGGAAACGCGCTCTCCGTGATGTTTATGCCGTAGAGCCCGCCGAACTGAAGTATAATCCATGGTCGGAAATTTCGATCATCTTCGACCGACGAGACCACCCGACCAGCATTTGTCATGGCGGCATGGCGGCGTTGGTCCTCGACCCCATAGTTGATGGCTTCCATCTGACCCGAGTCGTAATGGATGGTAGAAGTAGCCTCAACTTAATATATGCAGATACTGTCAAGAACATGCATATCGAGCTAGCTCGGATCAAACCCAGTAGTACCACTTTCAAGGGTATCATACCGGGAGTTGAGGCGCAGTGCTTGGGAAGGGTGAGCTTGAGCGTCGTCTTCGGCACACCCGAGAACTTTCAAAACGAAGAGTTAACCTTCGACATCGTCCCTTTTAGGAGTGGCTATCACGCACTCTTAGGGAGAATGGCCTTCAATCATTTTCATGCCGTACCGCACTACACTTATCTAAAGCTAAAGATGCCAGGACCGTATGGCGCTATAACAGTGAACGGCAACATGAAACGCTCACTCCGAATGGAGGAGTAGACCGCGGCCTTAGCGGCCGAAGTTGGATCAAGCAGCCTCGACTCCAAAAATCGCCCAAGGTCAGACTGTGGCACACCAGACGACGACTTCAGCGTACGTTGAACACACCGTGAAGACAGGATGGATACCACCTCAGAAGCTGCGGACGGCGACCCTAAATAGGGGTACGCGCTCCACCTCCCCTAGTATGTGACCGAGGACTATGTTCCTCGTTTTAAAAAATTTGCGCTAAAAATTCCATGGGGGACAGTGGAGCACATAGCGGAGGCGGCATGTCGGATAAACCGGCATCATGTCCTCAGAAGACGAGCCTTTAGCTCGGAACTTACAGCCCAGGCAGTGTAGGAGATATGCCCTAGAGGCAATAATAAATGTTATTATTTATCTCCATGTTCGTAATTATGTTTATATTCCGTGCTATAACTGCTATGGTTCTCGAGTCTACAATAACCACGAGGCTCAGAGGAAAACTCATATGCACGTGTGGAATAATAAACGGTAAAATGTATTCCTAGTCATGCCTCTAAGACTAGCTCAAGTGTTGCATGATGGTTACATTTTCCTAATCATGGGCATGTCTATGCCGGCAACTATGAGGACACAATGTTAGAAGAACACTTGTGTTGAATCGACTCGATTGATGTTATGCTATGAGATACATTCGTCACAAGTTAATGGTAAATAACACAGAGAAAGTTAACGTTTGCATAATTCCTTAGACCATGAGAGTATCAAGTTCCTTCATGCTTGCTTCATGAACTTTGGGGTTTGTTAAACTTCATCCGTAACAGGGTGGCTATTACGGCGGCTTACGAGTTCATGGAAAAGTATGACAAGGGACTTGATAGCTCAAGATTGGGATTTTCTCCTACGACGATGGAGAGATATTCTTATGGCCCTCTTGGTGTGACGGTATCCATCATCATCTAGCTAGACACAGCGTGATATGATCACGGGGATGCTGGAACACAGGAACGAGAAAAGAGAACAAAAACCGGTAACGAGGAAACTGCCATAGTGAACAAGTTGTTGTTTCACGGGGATGCCGATAAGTCTCACCTCGGGTATTTGTAACATATCGTGAAGCAATAGGAATAGCACACAGCAACTAACAGGTTCACTCGAATATTTATTTGTGTGGGTATAGGGGTCAATATGGATGTCCACGGTTCCGCTATTGATCATTGATCGAAAAGTGTTCCGGTCATGTCTATACTTCACCGAACCTAGAGGGTCACACGCTTAAGGGTCATCTATCTGCTGAATACAAGACAGGGATTCTAAGAGAAAGTCACCAGAAAAGTTTCGAAGACACAGGAATGGTTCCAGAGAGAAAGTCGACGAAAAAGTTTCGGAGACGACAGAAGAGTTTCAGTGTGAAACCAGAAACGTTCTGGAGAAAAGTGTTCATACGGAAATGTTTTGGAACGCGTCCAGAATTATTTTAGGGGGTACTAGAAATATTCTGGACCTACAGAAATATTTTTGGATTAAACAGACACTAAAAATATTTTGTCATGAATAGTGCAAACACTATTTGGTTGCTTTTTGGAAAGCCACCTTTTTAGGCTTTTCCCAAAATATCTAGAGGGGATGACATGGAAAGGTGGGAGCCCCTTTTGGGGCAGGCCCCACAAAGGGTGGCCGGCCAAGGAGGGCTCCTCCATGGAGCCCCACTTGCCTCCCCCTTTTTCCCTTATGAAGGTCTATTTTCATGGGCATTTTGGGTTTTTCAAGTCCCCTCTACCCCTTGGGTTTGGCCTATAAATAGAGGTGGAGAGGAGCTCTCCACACTCACTCAATCTCTCATACACAATGCCATGCAATGATCTGGCTTCTTCTCTCCCTCACACAAAATAGTTTCGTAGAGCCGAAAGGCTGTCTGGGTTCCAGTGGGAACTAGTTCTGGACAGCGAAGCCCTGCCGGATAGCTGACACCGTATGTGGGCAACCTGGTAGAGAGGTCGTAGTTTTGATCTTAGTTCGAGAGTGCCTCTCGAAGGGCTGTCCAAGTAACAGTCCGAGATTCTGTGAGTCCCTCCCAAAGGGCTATCCGAGTGATCGTCCGAGAGACCGTCCGAGGGGCTGTCCAACAGCCTCCTGAAGGGCTGTTCGAGGGAACGTCTGAGGAGCAGACGAGGGAGAACATCCTCACGGTTGGGAGGTTGTAAATACTAGCTGCGGGGTTCTGCACCGATGATCGTCACCAACTCTACTTCCACTGCGCTACGAGTTGGTAATGATCAGATCAAACCTTGTATGCGTCTTCATAGTTGTCCTGGGCTGGTGCGTAGGTCAGAAAATTATTGTTTTCTGCTGTGTTACCCTATAGGCAGGATATCAAATCATCGACCTGAAACTGGCCCATGCCGTTATGGCATGGGTATGGATGAAGTCCGAGGTTGTTGGAAGCCCGACAGCATCCTATCTCGGCCGAAAAACTACAGATATGTGGCTACTCCTTTGAGAACACCAACAACATCTTAAAACCTGAAGGTCGACGAGGGGCTGAAACATAGCCTAGACTGTCACAACCAGCCCCACACAGGCACACCTTGATGCACCTAACCACAACAGTTCATCATCGAACAATTGTTGAAATTGACAAATACATCACTCCTTGGTTTGGACGAGGAAGTACCACGTCACCTGCTAAAGGGAATAAAACAGAAACTATGACCCTTGGTTCGACAAGGAAAGATGGAAGAAGGCACAACGGCAAATGACACTGGACATGGAGCCGGAAGCTCAGACCTCGGTGTGCTATCTCCTCGACAGACTATGCAAAATCCCCAAAGCATGTATCTTCAATTATAGCTCAAACATTAGGCTCAACCTTAGGAATTATTGAATAAAGAGACGCCCAAATTTTGGGCCGCGTATACACTCATGGTGCATCCTTGCTCTCATTTCAATTTTTCTATCGCTGTAACTACCATTTCAACATTACGTACCACATCGGATGCCCTTGAGTGCCGACAACATGTATGGGGAGCTGCGATAGAGCCAAACCCACCTAACGCCGAAGTGCTCCATGGAGCCACTGACGACTTCCTCGGACCTCACGCCAATATATGCATCAATTTCTACTTGTGTCTTTGGTCAATAGCTGGGTTGCTTGGCTCCTATGTTTACCCCTTACATTCCTGCTAAGTTTGGCTAAGGGTGTACCGGGAGCACCTCTGTGATTGTTACTTCTGATTTAACCGGTAAGGTAACTCAGGTGGGTGAAGCCGAAAGCTGACTATCACAACATGTGCTAAATCAGTCGGCAGGTCGGAAGAGAGTAAAACTAATAACCACAAGGGTTGCATGCATAATGTGGGGGTTTTTCTTTGAAAAAGCCGAAGTATTTATAATCCGAGCTCAGCACCCCCGAGGTCTCGAATTATATGGGGGGCTATTTATATGTCACCCAAAACAAATGCTCCTACGACTAAGTGTACGTTTTAGCCTCATAGGTCTGATTGCCTTGTTTTTCTGACATAGCCACCTCAGGACACCGAGACGTCGGCTAAGGGCTATAGTCAGATAAAAAACCCTAAGTAGCTTCCACTTAGGGGTGGAAGCCGACGACCGGCCAACTACACACTTAAAAGGTCACAGTTGAGTCAAAATAAACATAAAAAAGGGACAACTAGATTACCCCATTAAAACAGCTGTCTCAATATAGGGATTTGTCTATTACATATACATCTCGGCATACCAAGGATAGAGAAGTCTAATCAAGATTCTCTAGAATAGACCCCAACTTGCAATCCTTCTCGGCTATCTGAGCAGCGGGCATCACCTGCTCGAAGTAACGCCTAAGTCTCACCTCCTTGCCATCCTTGTCAAAGGGACGCTTCTTGGTAATGGACTTCATCGTTAACTTCAGGTAGTATGCCTGAACGGCCGCAAAGGCTTGCCTGGCACCCTCAATGCATGCCGACCTCTTCCACAGGTCGACTTGGGCGCTTGCCTCTTGAAGGCAGCGCACCAGCCCAAAGTAGCTGGTCGGCACGGGGTCTTTCGGCCAAAGGGCTTGCACAGATCCTCCATGGCAGGCTGAGCAGCCTTCTACAGCTCCGCCACCTACTTCAGCTTGTCACAGAGGACTTGGGGGCACACCGGGTCTTGGAACTACAGCCGGAACATCTTCTGCCGCTCGTCGGTAGAGTCAGGATCGGTGCCAAAGTACTGGCATGCCTCATCCACATTGTGAGGAAGGTCGAAAAAGGCACCTGACATGCACCACACTTGCGTCAGCTCGGGGAAGGCTCAGTGGCCGAAGACACTGCAAAAGGTAAGGCTTACCGGAAGCAAGTTCCATAGCCTGTCGCAGCTCCTCTTTCGCCGCATCCACCCACGAGACCGCCTCTCGGCGCTCTATATCAAGCCGGCGAATCTCGGTGGCATCCATCTCCTCGGCGGCCTTCAATGTGTCATGTTCCGTGACACAAACCGAGAGGCCCCCTTCCACCACAGACACCCGCGCCTGAGCGGCTTCACGGGTTTTCTGCTCCTCGGTGAGTAGATCGGCACTCTTCTGCGCCAACGTCTTCAGTTGCTCGGCCTCATCACGAGCTTTTTCAATCTCGGCCTGGAGATCGGCCACGCACTGATGAGCCGCTGCAACACACAAAAATTCAAGTAAATATATAAATACTTGGTAAACAAGTACTCAATTAAGGGTACATTAATATCCTTACCATGTGCCTTTTCGGCCTCCTGCTTCAGCCGAATGGCCTCCTAGTCAGCTTGAGCTAGCCGACATTTCACCTCTTCCAACTCCGAAGAGCTGGCCGAAGAAGAAGAAGAAACTTGCACAAAAATAAACAACTGAATATAGAACCTAAAACCGAGGTGATTTGTTCCTCTTGTTGGTTCCTTTGAGAACCAACATGCGTCTCGGGGGCTACTGGGTATTCGCGTTCCTCAAACTTATACATAAAAATTGGCGTTAAGCTATAAAGCGACCCTCAAGCCAGTTTGGTAAACTAACTTAAGGCTCGGGGGCTACTGGGAATTGCAGTTTTACCTAGTGAAGAGCTAAGCAGCATATCAATCGCTTCTTAAAATCAAGCGTTCTTATGGTGTCCTCAGATGATGCTTTGACATCTTCCGCATGGGCTATTAGGCATGTTTTGGGTGCTCGGTACCGAATCAAAACACAAAGGAAAGAATAAGATAAACATACCTCAAAGCCTTTTGCAAGGCTGAGGAACACCTCCATGATGCCAGCCTTGGCGGACCGAAACTGGTCCAGGGTGGCATCGAGGACGGTGCACTGGTCGGGGAGAAGAGAGGGGCTCAATGGAGCTACCTCCGCCGCTTGTCGGCACTCCACCAGATCGGCCTCCGAGGCCCCTGATGCCCGGGCCGGAGACTTTGGCGCCCCACTGTTAGCCGCAGGAGGCGTAGCAGCCTCGAGACGGCCACGTGGCACTACTAGGGAAAACCTTATACACAGAATCTTACCAGTAGCGCGTGTTAAAATGAGGCGCTACTGCTACTTAGCAGTAGTGCGTGGTCAGAAAGGGCGCTACTGCTATTCACTTAGCAGTAGCGTGGCAGGAATAAAACGTGCTACTACTATAATTGCCACACCGTTGCCGACATGCTAGGTATATTAGTAGCGCCCTTCTGCAAACCGCGCTACTGCTAACAAATTAGTAGTAGCGCCTTTTAGGGTAGGGCTCTACTGCTAAGTTTGAACTTCTCCGCAGGGCAGGCCCAACTTAGCAGTAGCGAGTTTGTGAGGAGCGCGCTACTGCTACGGATTTTAGCAGTATCGCGTTTTCCTTTCCCATGCTACTGCTAAAGCTATTTTGACATAACCCCCCGCGCGGGCTTCCCTCCTCTACTTCCTCCCCCAATTCCCCACTCTCTCTTCTCCCTCTCGTCGCCGCCGCCGGAGCCCCTACCCTCGCCCTCGCCCTCGTGGGAGCCCCTACCCTCGCTCTCCGCCGGAGTCTGCCCTCGACGTCGCTGCGCGCCTGTGCGTCCTCCTCCTCGACCTCGCCAGAGCCCTAGCCCTCGCTCTCCACCGCCGTCTCCCTTGACCTCACCTCGCCACCGTCTCCCCCGACCCCACCTCACCGTGCCTCGGTGCCGCCGTCTCCCCCGACCCCATCTCTCTCTCCGCCTTCTGTAAGCACTCTCCCCTCCCCTCTTCTCTGCTCTCTGCTCTCTCTCTCTCTCTTATTATGAACCCTGGCTATTTAGTGCTAGTTAGTATGAACCCTATGCTCTTTTTTAGTGCTAGTTAGTTAATTAGAATTAATATGAACCCTAGTTAATTAGGTAGTATGAACCCTAGTTAAAAAAAACCCTAGGACAAATTACTGGCTATTTTTTAGTGGTAGTTAGTATGAACCCTAGGTTTCAAACTATTGCTATTTTTTAGTTAAAGCAATTGTTGCTATTTAATATTTTTAGTTAAAGCAATTGTTGCTATTTAAAAAAAACAGAATCAGTATGAACCCTAGTTAATTAGGTGGTATGAACCCTATTTAAAAAAAACAGAATTTGGACATGTGATATATTTTTCTTCAAGTTCTATATTTTTCTTCAAGTTCTAAAAAAACAGAATTTGGGCATGTGATATAATTAGGTGGTATGAACCCTATTTAAAAAAACTTCTTGCATTTTTCTTTAAGTTCTATATTTTTCTTCCTGTTATATGCAAATTTGAAGTGGACATGTGATATGTGGACATGTGATTTGGACATGTCATATTTGGAATTTGGACATGTCATATTTGGACATGTCATATTTGGAAAATGATGATTATGTGCAGGGTAAATGATCCGAGCGGTTCTCAGGTGCCAGCCATAAAGGGTTCAAAAGCAGACAAGAAGCAGAAGCTAGTTACTTGAGGTTCACAGTAACGCAAGAGAGGATTCATAACCACCGCCTCATGTACTGCATAGTTCAGCTCTCCCTCATAGTGATAGCTCTTCTTGTCTATATCATTGTTTAGATGGATGATGATGTAGTTGCAAGTATTCGAGATATCTCATAACATGTATCGCTATTTCGAGATGATGACGAGAGCCATCATTTTGTGTTGGATGATGATTATGATGATGACATGATCGATTTGATGAGACTATTTGTATGTGTATGATATGATCAGATTTGTATATGTATGATATGCTAGAGACTATTGTATAAAACCCTAAACAAAATTCAGCAGCACAAAATATGGAGCATATTTTTTTCCAGAAACTAATAACAGTAGCGCGGGGTATGGCTTTAGTAGCATCGAGGTCTTAGCAGTAGCGCCTTTTATACTAGGGCGCTACAGATATTAGCAGCAGCGCATTTTTGCGACGACCGCTACTGCTATCCCTAGATAGCAGTAGCGCGGGTCAACACGTGCTACTGCTAAGCGTTAGCTGTAGCGCCGTATTAGTAGCGCGGCTGCCCACGCTACTGATAAGCATTTGACCCGTGCTACTGCTAGGCTTTTCCCTAGTAGTGTGGGTCTGGAACCACGTGGGTGGGGGATGCCGGGCTAACATCCACCCATTCTTCAAGAACAGGGGGAATTTCTTCCCCCTGGTTAACGTCTTGACCTTCCATGACCGAGGTTTGAGCCTCGGCCGTAGAAGGATTAGCCTCACCCCCAACATCAGACGCTGGGGGTGGAGGTTGGTGCGTATCCTCTAGAACCTCAGTTTGAGTGCGGAAGGGATTGGCCCCTGCCCCCGAGGTAGCTAGAGAGCCGCCCGCTCTAGCCTGTGGTGAGGACTCCGGCAGGCCAGAAGTGGCCTCGTCCTCCTCGTCCAGCTCGTCCACCTCGTCATGCTGTGGCCTGAAAAAAGGGACAAGGTAAAATAAAATAAAAACCCACATGAAAGAAGCTACACAGTATGAGTTTGTTAAAACACTTACTGATCGGGATGAGGTCAGACTCGGTGTGCTTGACCTACATGCCAGGTCTTCGATGAATCGGAGCCGAGGTCTTTGACGCTCAGCGCCGAGGAATGACCTGCCACCCGAGCAACGGTTGCCCTCTGGCATTTGACGCCCTTGGAGGAGGACGACACGATGTCATCCGACAGGACCACCCGAGACCTCTTCCCGTCTCAGGGAGGCGGGACCTCACTGGACTCTGCTTGATGCGCCTCAGCGCTGGAACCGGATCCCGAGCTCTGCTGACTCCCAACACGGAGCTCAGGGATGCTATCTCGGATGACTAGGCCCTTTGAGGCCCTGGTCTTCTTGGTTTTCTTCGGTTTGACCGGGGCCACATATGGGTCCACGGTCAGCAGGCGCTCCAGCTCGGCGCTCAGGGGCTCCCCTGGCCGAGGAGCCAGTGATCCAACTGATTTGGCAAAGGTACGTCAATCCTGCGGTATCGCAGTTTGGATTCAATCGTCTGGCCGAGGTCGACACAAATTGAACTTAATTCAGAAAAATGAAAAGTTAACCTTGGTAGCTCGGCACGCTACGCAGTAGCCGATGTTGTCCCCCTCGGTCCGGAAGGTTTGGCCCTTGTTCTTGAAAAGAAGGGTCTGCATCTCGCCAATGTCTTTCCCCCTGTAGAAACCTTGGATGACTGAGGTCTCATAGCCTGGGGCGAACTTCCATAGAGGAGAAGCTCAGGCTTGGAGGGTTTGAACCTTGCGATGGAGCATGACGTGAATCATGTCAACTAGAGTGACGCCCTCACCGATGCAGAAATCCACCCTAGCTTGGAGGGCCTCGACCTCCTCCTTGTTCCCCCAAGCCAGGTTCTTGGCCATCCAGGAGTGCAGCCGATCCAGAGGCATGGCCGAGAAGGCAGGGACTCCTTCCCTGTTCTCCAATGGCACGTCAGCCATGTAGAACCACTCCGCCTGCCATCGCTTCACCATCTCGATGAACTTGCCGGACAGCCATTTGGCCCCGTGAAGCTTGCTGACCATGGCCCCTCCGCATTCCATGATTTGGCCTCCATTGGTCTGTGGTTGAACACAGAATGGCTTAAACCAAAGCCCAAAATGGGGCTCGATGCAGAGGAAGGCCTCGCAAAAGATGATGAAGGAGGTGATGTGGACAATGGAGTTGGTGGCAAGATGGTGAAATTGGATCCCGTAAAAGTACAGGAGGCCTTGGAGAAAGGGTTGGATAGGGAATCCCAGACCTCAGATGAGGTGGGAGATGAAAATGATGCATTCACCCGCCCGAGGTTCGGGAACCTGAACAGTGGAGTGGGTTGCCTTCCCGACGAGTGGGGAGCGGCATCGGACCTCGTCGGGAGACGGGAGGTACCTGAGCACCTGGAGCTCGGTGATGTCCCCGGTGGTGACGACTGAGGGGAGCCACATCCCCCTATTGCTCACCACCTTCTCCACCTGAGCCGCCACTGCTGTGGTGCACTTGCCCTTCCCGGCCATCGCTGGAGGTTGAAGGGAAAGGGAAAGGGGGTTGGAGGGCTCTGTTAGGGTTCTGTTCTCTGGGCGCTGGAGCTTGGGGATTGCAGGAGCAAAGAGCGAGAAGGGAAGTGTGAAAATGGATCGAATCCATCATTTGCCTTTTATAAGCCAGTGAAAACACCCAAAGGGCGTACTTTGCGGCAGTAATCTCATGAGTTCCCAATGCGACGCGCGTCACATGCGCATGCAAATCGAGGAGTTTTTACTGATGATGACATTGAAAATCCGGGGCATGATCTCTTTATTGACAGGACGTGCCAATAGCAATGGCCTTGAGCTACGCTAAAACATGGCATAATGACTACTAATGGGACCTTTCGGTTCTACGGTACATGGTGACATTTTGGGTTCGGTCAAGGATGTCAGAACATGACCCAACGGGCGCACCTATTCCTACACAAGGAGACTTCACCGTTAAGTTAACTGGGCATATAGGGGGTCTTCGGATCTGACGAAAACAAATGTACATCCCGAAAAGCTCAGTTGGAACTCCTCGGAGGTCCGAGGTATATTATCCTTGTATCAAGCTATGGATGCTCTAGAGAAAGATGCGCGAAGACGGTGTTGAACCAGTTTACAAGGCCAAAGTCCAACAATGAAGAACGAGCTGTCCGAGGATTGTCCTCGGCTTGGAAGACTGGTTCAGGGGCTACTGATGGTGTCCTACATAGGGGGGAAGGTGCTAACCACGTCAGATCCTAGACATGGGCTGGGCCAAGGACCCCCACAGAACCAATTAGTGGGCCACATTCATAAGGCCCCAAGACATACGTTGATGGAATCCTCCGAAGACTTGACGCATACTCTATGGCAGAAATTCAATCTTCGGCATGTTTATCTATAGATACAACCGACCTATCTGTAACCCTAGGTACCCTCGACATCTATATAAGCCGAGGGGTTTAGTCCATAGAGGCAGATTCATTCACACATACGATCCCGAGGTAGATTAACCTGTACTTTGTACCCCATCCACAATCAATACAATACAAGCCGGATGTAGGGTTCTACCTCTTTGAGAGGGCCCAAACCTGGGTAAACATCGTGTCCCTTCTTCACCATGTTACCATCGTGCCAAGATCACCAGCTCGGGACCCCTACCTAAGATCTGCCGGATTTAGCTCCGTCAGCAGCCACTGGGCCGACGAACGACGATGAAGCATCGACCATAGGTATGTCTCCCTATCAAATCTGATAGATGCATGTTTTTGCAGTCGATATGGTGAGGCATGGTTGAGGGGGTGCGCGGTAGATGATGATGAGGTGGTTTGAGGAATGGTTGAGGGGGCGCTCGGTGAACGACAGTGAGGGAAACGATGAACCAGCGCCATTAGATGATGTTCATCTATGGTTGTTTAATTTTTGCAATACTCTGAACCTCTCGGGCAATTCCTTCGAGCCGAGTTGCTTCTCTATGTTTGTGTTGCTTTTCACACAAAGTTCTTATGTAATCTATTTCAGTTGAACCACATAGCAAAGTTGGCATAGTAAAAGTTGCATTTTCAAGTTGCTTCTCCACATCTGATTTTGGAATAGCAAACCTAGCAAGTCTTAGAGCATTTTCAAGTTTCAAGTTGCTTCTACACTTCACCAGCAAAAAAAAAGTTGCTTCTACACTTCTTTTTGTTCACCAACAATGTAGAGTAAAAAATTGTAGTACAACCACCCATGTTGCTTGTACCCAAAGAGGACTTGATGTTTGTACCCAAATACAAAAAACTGTCACAAACTCAAACACATGGTATGCACTCATTCAGTACTTTAAAGGTGATGAACTTGCTACAGAACAGGGAGGAGTACCTCAGAGTCATATATATACATGTAACTGTAGTTTAAATACACATGAGCTTTATTAGTTATCTGATTGCAAAGTCAGATATACATGTAACTGTAGTTTAATAAATTATAGCATCAGTTCCGGCTATGTGCTACAAGAATTCATTTTAAGTTGCTTTCTTCAACATACAATAGCCGGTGTATCTTTTTTTTTGCAGCAATTCATTTTATCTACTGCCATATAAGCATCACGCACATGAAAAAAGAGAGTATATATTGCAGGTTTTTAACCATTCAGTAGCAAGTTTCCCCATGATCCAAAATAGCATAAGAGAGTATATATTGCAGAATTTCAATGAACTTTTTTGGTTTTTACTTTTTAGTTAGTAGGGTTAGTGAACAAGTGTGCTCCATGAAAAAATGTCCATCTAAGCAACCCCCTGATCCCATAGCAAAAAGTTGCTTCTCCCTAGAAGTTGTGCATTTCTAAAAGCTTTTTCTCACACAAACGATCTGGGATAGTATTATTAGGGGAGAATATATAGGGTCATTTTTTCCTTCCCAAAAGGCAAGCATCAACACATTTTTCTGCCTACTAAGCAACAAACTGGACTCATCTGTGCAAACTGAAGATGCTAAAAAAGCAACCAGCCATACTTTCAATTTTTTAAAACAGCCCCCCTACTTTGCTTGAACAAACACTAATTTGGTAGAAACAACATAGAGATAAAAAAAGCAAACAACATGACTCATACATGCGAACTGAAGATGCTAAGAAAAGCTACCAACCATACTATAATTTGCTTTTTAGTTTTTTAACAGTTTTCCCCTACATTGCTTTAACAAACACCAATTTTGGTGAAACAACATACAGAGAAAAAAAGCAAATACCATAGTTCATTTTTCTTTTCCATAACTACAGAAAATTGACATTGTTTGTTCACCCCCACAGGAACAGGGGATGCAGGGGGTTCACAAGCAATTATGCAAGGATTTCAGAAAAACTGTGTTTTTGCGTAGATGAGTCCCGATGATGCAGGGAACAGCAACAAAGATCATGGTGTTCTTCAAGGGTTTTTTGCATGCATATAACACAACTGGAGTATTGTGTGCAAGAATTTTGTTGCTTCTTTTATGTTTTTTGGAACAGAACTGGAGGAGCTTTTTCTGTTTGCTTCTCTCTCTCTCTCTCATCCTGGCATGATGTTTTAACTTTTCCTGGAGCAACTCACTGGAGCAAAGTTTGATTTTTTTTCACAGTGCTATGAAAAGAGAAACATGGGGTGGAAGGGGGATTTGTTTGCGAAAGGGGGTGGAAGGGGGATTTGTTTGCGTGGATATCACGCTTGCAAAAGGAGGAGGGGGGACCAGGGGGTCCTTTTTTTGGCATGTAACAAGCTTGGGACAGAAACTTTCCTAAAATGGAGCGTGCGTCGGGGATCCCCATGGCGCTCGTGCGCCATCCAGTAGCGTCCCATAACATAATACCACTTGTTCCAAACATAAGTCGCCTTTTTCTTCTTTGCCATCTCAAGATGAGACTTAAGCATTGGATTCTATACTGAAGTATCGACATGTTTTTATGGCTAATCAATCTGTTGATGTTATTATCCTGCCAGATGTTGATACTTTGATACATGCTCAGTTCTTAGAATGTTTCACCATGCAGAACGGCATTTGTTGGAACTGGAGTAGTGACAGAACAAATATACATAGGAATCTTAGTTCCACACACATTACTTTTTCCTGCCCTAAAAACTCTAGCACAGTTTGTGGTGCATTTTTACATGCCAAATTACAAAGTTGTTACTTCCTTTTCATTTTTTTGAAAAGGCAGGAGCGCAGCTTGTCATGATTTAAAGTTTTCAAACTGGACAGGGAAGAAGATCAATGTATATGCGCCTGAGGATCTCTTCCTCCCAGGGATGTTGTATTACTTCCAGAGGGATGTCGAGAATATAAATGGCGGCAAAGACGAGTCATACACGCTCTAGAGAGGCGATGCTGGGGTGAATTTCTAGCGGATACTTTTGTTGTCCAGCAATTTGATGTCTGATCACAAATGCGAAAGCATACATTAGGCGCTCAGAGATGTACTCAAGATTCTGCCTCTCCCTCTGCCTCTGCAGGAGTGATACTAGTTTCTTCTTTTTCAAAGTTTTTGAGCTTCCTGGATCGTATATGTAGTTTCTGATCTCCCCATAGGTAATAGGAAGCCTGCTTTGGTGAAAATGATGGTTTTGTTGTCCATATTTAGCTTATGTAACAACTTTGCCAAGAATAATACAGTAGAAGATTTTCAAGTTGCTGCCAGGTGCTGATTTAGGTATAGTATAATTCTTCTTTGCCACTCGCATGCCACAAGTAACCCACATAACAGTGGCGTGCCTGTCCCAATATGCCACTAGTAGAAGATATAGTAGTGGCGTGGCACTTATACGGCATGCCACTTGTACGTTTTTTAATTCTTTCTAAGAAATAATTGTTTGTTGTTACTAGTGGCATGCGGTCAGGCTGAGGTATTCGTGGCGCGCCTACTTACACGCATGCCACTAGTATATTTCCCTGGACCAAAAAAATTCTGCCACTGCAGCAAATTCACTTTTATCCATGGCAGCAAAAATTAGCCGAAAATGCTGCCGTGGCAACAAAAATGAGTGAAAGTGCTGCCATGGTAGAAAAAATGAGGCCAAAATGCTGCCATGGCAACAAAAATGAGACAAAGTGCTTATTTTGCTGCCATGGCAGTGTTTTTTATCCATTTTTGTTGCCATGGCAGCATTTATGAGCAAACATAAAACTAGTGTTTTCTAGGTATCGGATAACAAAGAATAATTCTCTTCTATTCGATTGGCATCAACAAATGTCACCCATACAGACTTCAGGATTGTTTTGTTCATATTTCAGGAAGTCCAGCATCATATACATTACCATTAAAAGCTTGTAGCTTGAGGGTTCCTGAGATCTTTCATTCATAAAGGTTCACAAACCACTCTTGTATCACATGTTTGCTACAGGTGATACCAGAGTGGTTTGTGAACACAAAAAAATCTGGGGAACACTCAAACTAGAACCTCCTAGTGGTAACATATATCATGTTGGACTTATGAACAAAACAATCCTAAAGTCTGGGTGGACAACATTTGTTGATGCCAATCAAATAGAAGATAATTAGTCCTTCATGTTTTGCTACATAGGAAACCTTCTCAGGTTCATCAAGTATACACAGGGCTCATTTTTGATGCCATGGCAACATTTTGGCAGCAAAAACGAGCCCAAAATGCCACCATGGCAACAAAAATCAGCCAAAAGGACTATGTTTAACACTAGTATATATCATGTCTAAACAACTACTCCTAAGTTTAACATTTCAACACTAGTACCATACAACATGTTCAACACATACTATTAACATTTCTAAACACATGTTCAACACTTTAACCATAAAGCACATTTAAGCTTGACCATAAAGCATGTTTCAGTTTAAGACTCCAAAACAACTACTCATCAGCACCTAGAATTATGGTATGGAGGAAGAGGACCGGCCATGCATGTCCATGGTGGAGCACGGTGATAATCTTGCCTCCAATTTCAATATTGTAGATGTCAAATAGATCCCTCCACCCATTTACGATGACACGTCCATCTGTTGATGAAGTCGAGTAGGTGGTTGTGAAATCGGTCTCGTCATAGATAGTAACTCTCATCTCACCATTATGATGAGCCTACATTTGCTCAGGTAGCACATGTCTTGGAATTTTTGTTGCAAGAACACAATTGGCAACATAGTAAACACTCTATTTAATTTATGAATAGTACATGAATAGCATGAAATTGAATACAATTCTTACCAGGAGTTTCTTCTCAACGCTGCTCTTGTTGAAGGTGTGCACTAGTGGCACAATTGATACATTGTATGGTCCAGCATGGTAGTGGCCAACAAGCATCTTAATCTTGTCCACAAAGCTTATGACCTCCTCCATCTCTTGCCAAGCAACTGTGGTGCCTTTAGTAGCATACATCCTGTCTACTATCCTATGAGTTTCTTGTGACGTGAATAAATAAGTTGTCCAATTATATAAAAGCAAGATTAGTTAAAATGAGTAATATAAAGGTTACTCAAAATTAGTATGTATGGTTAAGAAAATTTACATGGATGAATGATTGGAAGTTTGGGCAAATACACCATGATGTCAAGATCATGTTGGCCAATAATATGCATGTAGAGTTCCATCCTGACTTCAAACGTGTATGCTTTGGCCAATCCTCTCCAACCAGGGCAACTGGAAAAGGTTTGATCTTTTTCGTTTATGAAAAAAACCCTGAAGTTAAAGCCCTCTCTTGTCTCGAGGCGGGCCTCAACTATGGTCTCCACATCCATGGCAACGTTCAGCTTCTCCAGGAGTTCATGCCTTGCAAAGTAGGGGATGTACTGAGGAAAATTAAAGCAAAACAAAAATTAGACGTTTCTTGGGTGCAACTAAGAACAACTCAGCCACATCATGTTTAAGAAATCATCCATTCTTAAAACATATTGTCTTATATTTGAAGTTCATTGGAAGCACTAGGTAGAAATAATTGTCCTTCAATATCCTAGCCTGGTGTCGAACCACTTGGGCACACACACTTAACCTGCTGTCACCACACCTAGGGCATACGCGATCCATTTGCTTCGTTCATGTTGACAAACCATTAGAACATTAAATTGTTTAAATTTGTTGGCATGACCTTTGCTAAAAGTGGAAGAAATTGAGCTCCAGAAATTTGGCAAAACATTGACGAATCAACATTTCGCCAAAACATTGGCACTCATGTATATTCCCCTAAAAACAAGAAGACACAACATGACATCACAAGCAACACAAGTTGCCTCGGCTCGATGGCCGGAAAATCACACACATATAATTCATATCGACGGCTTGATGGCCGGTTCCACATCATATTCAACGCTCCAAAATCATATTAATATCTTAATGATAATAATGCCATCATCACAATCATCGATGCACATTACCTCGATGCTCGGGGTGGAGATCACCGGGGAGGTCGGAATGGAAATTACCGAGAAGGTCAGTGTCGAGGCCGAGGAACTATATGTATATCAAAGATTAGAATTTTTTACCAAGAACTAGAAATTAGCAAAATCATCGACTCCGAGGCCGAGGAGCTACTTAACTGATGGAGTCTTGGTGCGATGGTAACATGAGACATGGGGATTTACCCAGGTTTGGGCTCTCTCGAAGAGATAATACCCTACGTCCTGCTTGATTGTAATGATTTTGAGGGAGTACAAGTTACAGGTTGATCTACCATGAGATCGTGTGTGTATGAGGTTCCCATCTACGGTCCTCACCCCTCGGCTTATATAGATACCAGGGGTGCCTAGGGTTTACACATAGGTCAGTTACATCTAGGGGTAATCATGATGAAGACATCCTATAACTCTTGGAGTATGCGCCAAGTCTTCGGGAGATTTCCATCTTAGCGGTCCTAGGCCCAATGAACATGGCCCACTTGTTGATGATCATGGGGGGTCCTCGGCCCAGCACACCTAGCCCGGAGCCGATGTGGCAAGCACCCCCTAATATAGGACACCATCAGTAGCCCCTGAACCGGTCTTCAAGTCAAGGACGCTCCTTGGTCCTTCCGACCTATTCTCTGTCTTCGGCCATTGGTCTTGCAAGCTGGTTCAACAAGTCCTTCATCTGTTCCCCGAAGTGGTCAAGTTTTTTGTCGAAGAGTTTTATACCTCGAGCATCCGAGGAGCCCTTTAAAATTTTATTTGCTTTCTGACACAAGATTTTTATCGTACCCAAGGAGTTCCTCGAGTTTGATGATTTTTTCCCGTGCAGAGCTACCTTAACAATGAAGCCTTCCCGCACTCAGATAAGGATGATGGTTCAGTCCTACTCTAACAGCTTTGACCAGCTCAAACCATCACCGCAAGCCGCAGCACTGTGTAGTCATTTCAGAGGTCATCATAATGTGCTAGCGTGGCTTGAGGCCACTGCTATTGGCATGTCTAATCAATAAAGCAATCATGCCCCAGATATGTAATGGCACTTTTTAACCGACCCCTCGATTCCCACGCGCGCTTAACGCATGTCGCCTGGGGAACTGGCAAAATTACTGCCATGTGGCATGTTTAATCAGCGTTCTTACTTGCCCATAAAAGGCCAAGGGTGAGAGAAAGCCAGCTTTACGCTTTCCAATCTCTCTCATGTCTTTGTCATCCTTGAGCTCCAGTGCCCAAACACTCGAGCCCAAGACTCCAGCATCCTCCTCATATTCCATTCTCAAGAGATGGCTGGAGAAGGCACCCGCATCCTAGCGGCGAAGCCTTCAAAGGGCAGCCAAAAGGCGGCCGCCGAGAGCCAGCAATCAGTCGGTGAAGGCCAGAAATCTGCTAGCATGAGGGGGCTATGGCGATCCTTGATTGTCACCAAGAAGAACATCACCGAGCTCCAGGACGCCGGATACCTGCCGGCGCCCCAGGTTGCCCCGACCCACTCTCCCCTTGTTAAAGGGCCGGTGGGTCTCACTTCAGTTAGTGTTCATATCTCATCTTTTTTAGGGTTTGGGATTTCCCATTCACCCCTTCCTCCGAGGTTTCCTTTATTTCTATGGTCTTCAATTCCACCACCTTGCGCCCAACTCAATCCTTCACATCGCCTGCTACGTCACATTCTGCGAAGCGTTCCTCTGCGTCGAGCCCAACTTCGCACTCTGGCTCAAGCTCTTCTGCATCAAGATGCAAATGAATGACAGCAAGCCTACTGACTGCTGGGCGGCTATGATAAGTAGGATTCCGGGCATCAGGTGGCTGTTGGGCAAATTTGTTGACACCGTGAAGAACTGGCAAGAGGAGTGGTTTTACATGGCTGATGTGCCATTGTCCAATCGATATGGGATCACCACCACCTTCTCTGCCACCCCTCCAGAAAGGCTCCACTCTTGGAATCCCAAGAACATCACTTGGGAGGAGATGGAGGAAGTGACAAAGCTTATGGAGAGGGTGGGTTACTTCATCGTGAAAGGCGTCACCTTGATCGATGTGATGCATGTGGCGCTCTATCACGGCATTCAGCCCCTTCAAGCCTGAGCTCACCCCATGTGGGAGTTCGCCAGGGAGATTGATGAGACCTCGGCCATCCGAGGTTTCTACAAGAGGAAAACCATCATGGGAATGCAAGCCCTTCTCTTCAGTGGAAATGATCAAGCTTTCAGGGTCGAGGGGGATGACATTGGCTACTGGGCGCATCGTCACCCTAGAAGGTTTGACGACCTGCACTTTTCTTCATTATGAGGTGTTTTAATTTTGTGAAGCCAGGCTAATAGATTTCCTCTGCTTTAATTTGTCGCAGGAGTGGGGTGCCTTCTCAGCTGGCGTCAAGCCATCGGCCCCTCAGCCCGAGGACCCCATGGGTCCCATCATGGCTAGACTATTGACCATGGAGCACTCCTCGGCCCCGGTCAAGGCCAAGTGGGCCAAAGCCTCTAAGGGCCTGGCCATCCGCGATAGAAATTCTGAGCCCCCCATCCAAAGCAATCAGGGCTCGAATGCTGAGTCCAGCATCGGGGACCAACATGACAAAACCAGTGGCCTGTCACCACCGTCTTGGGCTGGAGCAATGATCAGGGTAGCCATCTCAGACGTCGATGAGCCGTCCTCTCCTCCCAAGGTCGCCAAGCACCGAAGGGCACCTGATGACTAGGCACCAGGTCCATCCACGGCGTCGATCACCCAGGATTCCAATCCACCTCGGGATCCTGCCCAAGATTCGTGGCCCTCGAGTCGATATCCTCGGGTTAGACCCCGACTAGACAAGTAAGTTTTTTACAAACCTCGGCTCTAGGAGTCTTCTCGTGCATGGGTATCATTTTGATGTTCCCATCATCTTTTCATAGCAAGCAACGGACCATTATGGACAAGGTGTCATCACCTCCTTCGAGCCTCCCCCACGTACTAGCGTGGAGGTCGCCCCCCTCACTTAAGAGGTGGAAACCACTCCCCCCTATCCAGGCCGAGGTAGAGGAGGGCGAGCTTAATCCTTCGCCCCCAATGTCTAACATTGGGGGCGAGGTTGAGAATACCCTGGCCAAGGTTGACACCTCGGTCATGGGTGACCAAGACATTAACAGGGGAGGAAGTCCTTCGGCAACATCCTAGGCTGAGCTGGTGGACCGCTGCCAAGTGGTGGAGACAGCTCTGATGAGCTCAGGCCTCCTTCCCGACCAGCATGCCAGCCTCCATGCCGCCTTGGGCCAATTTTGGTCTGCCAAGGCCGGGGTGATGGACATGTTCATCTACCTCACCAAAGGCATGGAGGTAGGCCCTTTATTTTCCTTGTTCTTTGTGTTATTCTGAGCACGTAAATATGCCCAGTAGCCCTCAAGGTGTACATCGGTTTATAATATCCAAGGGCACTGCAGAATCAAGGAAAAAGCGTAGTTTAGGACTATATAATTTTCTAAAGTATAGCTTTTAGCAGAGGATTATGACAAACTATAGGTTGGGCTCTTTTAAAGACACCATGGTTCACAGTAGCCCCCAAGCCTTAAGTTAGTTTACAAAACTGAGTTGAGGGTTGTCAAATCATCACAAACTAGATGCCAAAAAGTTTCTTAAATCAAGGATACATGAATATCTAGTAGCCCCTAGGACTCGTGTTGGTTCTCGAAGAAACCAACAGGAGGATCAAATCACCTCAGTTTTGGTCACCTATTTTTGTCAGGCTATCTCTCACCTGTTATTGTGTAGAGCACCACCTCCTGCCTCCAGACGAGCTCTTCGGAGCTGGAGGAGACCAAACACTGGCTTGCCCAAGCAGAACAAGAAGCTCAGCAACTCAAGGAGAGTGGCGAGCCTGCGTGTGGTAAGTAACCAAGGTGCTTGAGCTCGTGTTCTACCTCATCGGCATTTATATGCTCATGGCACTTTCCATGTTATTTTGCGTAGAGGCGGATCATTGCTTGGCCGACCTACAGGCCGAGCTGGACAAAGCCCACACCAAGGCTGACCTATTGAGAGAGAAGGTGAAGGAGAGTGCTGACCAAATGAGGGTGGCTGTTGTCGAGGAGGACCTCTCAAAGTGCGTCATGGAACATGACACGCTAAAGGCCACCAAGGAATCTGATGCCGCTGAAATCAAGCAGCTCAACCGAGATCATCAAGAAGCAGTATTTCAGGCGTCCTTGGCGAAGGAAGAACTACGGCAGGCCTTGAAAACTATGTCCGGTAAGCCATATCTTCTGTAGTGTATCTTCGGAAATTGAGCACCCCCCAGCTGATGCAAGTATGGCACTCGCCAGCTGCCTTCCCCGATCTCCTCCGCAGTGCCAAAGAGGCTTGCCGCTTCTCCAGTGGGAGCCACGAAGAGGCCGATGAGCAATGATGACTATTTTGGCTTCAATTCTAGGATCTGACGTGCAGCGTCAACTTGAGGAGCTGCAGAAAATGGCATGACCGGTGATGGAGGAGATTTTTCGGGTCCTCTGGCATAAGGAGCCTGTGCCAACCAGCTACTTCAAGTTGTCACGACGCCATCAAGAGGGGTGTGCCCAAATTAGGAGGTGGCAGAAGTCAGCAATTCTGTGAGGGAGCTCAGAAGGCCTAGGCACTGATTCAAGCCCATTTCCCTTCACTGGAACTCAAGCCAATTGCGGATAAGTGTCCCGAAGGCAGCAATGGTGAGGAAGTCCAGCCCGAGGCCTTCTTTGAGTGGGTCATGCCTTGTGCTCGACTATCCGAGAAGGATTGCAAGCTGAAGACCATCATTAACAACATATGATGGATACTTGGACCTTGGTATGCCGAGGAGTAACTTGTAAAGACAATATTAAGTTCGACAAGCTACTTATTGCTTTTCTTCAGGCAAATTAAGTTTGCTTTTCCTATACATTGATTATTTTGGCTCAATCTTGACATTTGAACGCGTAGTTGGCCAGTCTTTGGCTTCTAGCTCTAAGTTAGTTTCTTAGAGTGTTCCTCTGATAATAGCCCTTAGCTGATGTCTCGGTGCCCGGAGGCTGCTGTATCAGAGAAACCAGGCAACCCGACCTATAGGGCTTAAACGTATGCTTATCAGAGAGCATGTTTGTACTGGGCAAGTAAATAGCCCTCGGTTTCCGTCTGCGACTTCGGCGACTGGCCCGCTCTTCTCTTTGTGACCTCAGACCTGCGGAGCTTTAATTTAGAACAAGCAGGCATTATGACTTGTTTTAAAGAAAAGTCCTTTGCTTTACACAGACATCCTTTATGGTTTATACTTTCGACCTTTCGACCGAATTTGCGCATGTTGTGACAGTCAGCTTTCGGCTTCTCCCACCTGAGATACTTGAACGGTTTAACCAGAAGTAACAATCACAGAGGTGCTCCTGGTATGCCCTTAGCTGAACATGCAAAAACATAAGGGTTAAACATAGGAGCCAGGCAACTCAACTATTGACCCAAGACACAAGTCGAAATCGATGCATATAATGGCGTAAGG
>JAAAWM010011223.1:0-68299 GCA_036873465.1 Thinopyrum obtusiflorum
GTCAATAGGTCCCGGAAGAATTGGTCTAAGAAATTAGATGATGCACTTTGGGCTTATAGAACAACATATAAAAACCCTATGGGTATGTCTCCTTATAAAATGGTTTATGGAAAAGCTTGTCATTTGCCTCTTGAATTAGAACACAAAGCATATTGGGCAATCAAAGAACTCAACTATGATTTCAAACTTGTCGGTGAAAAGAGGTTATTTGATATTAGCCCATTAGATGAATGGAGAACCCAAGCTTATGAAAATGCCAAGTTATTTAAAGAAAAAGTTAAACGATGGCATGATAAAAGAATTCAAAAGCGTGAGTTTAAAGTTGGAGAATATGTTCTTTTGTACAACTCTTGTTTTAGATTCTTTGCAGGCAAACTCCTCTCAAAATGGGAAGGACCCTATGTTATTGAGGAGGTTTATCGGTCTGGAGCTATCAAAATAAATAATGCTGAAGGTACTAACCCGAAGGTTGTTAATGGGCAACGAATAAAACATTATATCTCGGGGGGGGGGGGGGGGGGGGGGGGGGGGGGGGGGGGGGGGGGGGGGGGGGGGGGGGGGGGGGGGGGGGGGGGGGGGGGGGGGGGGGGGGGGGGGGCACATAAAACAGTCCTTCCGGAACACTCCAGAATCGTGAAAATAAGGAGGTACATGATACGGTAAGTAAACTGACTCCGAAAAATCCGCAAAAATATTTTTTGTCAGTTTTCGAATATTTAGAAAATTAGGAAAATAAGAAACTTCCAGGAAGCGTAACCTGGTGGGCACAAGACACCAGGGCGCGCCCGGCTTGCCAGGCACGCCCAGGTGGGTTGTGCCCACCTGGGACACCTTTCGGACTCCGTTTTTCTTCCATTTGCTTGTTTCCCAAGATAAAAAATCTTTATATACTCCCCGAACCTATTGACCACCGTATCGTGGAGAAATCTTTTGTTTTCTTTTCTTGCTGTTTTCCTGATAGATTTGAAAATATGTCATCCCAAGATTCGGAGGGAGAGAGCTATGTTGCTGATTTCATCGCAAACCCCAAGTTTTGTTTTCTTTTCTTGCTGTTTTCCTGATAGATTTGAAAATATGTCATCCCAAGATTTGGAGGGAGAGAGCTATGTTGCTGATTTCATCGCAAACCCGAAGTCTTATGGGGATGTGGAGCATTATGGCTGGACTTCGGAGGAAGAGGAAGACTATTATCCTAGGGAGAAGGAGGAAACGAGCTCAGATGAGGACGAACCTCCATTACCTCAACCTGGGAACATGCATGTGGAATTCAAGAAGTCAAGCCTCCCAAACAAACCAAAGAGGCCTAAGATTCAGTTCATACCTTTCCGTCTTTTGCAGGAAAATAAGCAAGATCTTTGCAAAAAGGTACTGGAGCTTGAGCAGGAGGTCAGTGAACTGAAGGAGGAAAATTCCGTCCTCAAGCGTAAGCTAAGGAAGAAGGACAAACCCACTACTTCATCACCACCACCTTCTTCTTTATCACCAAAGGAAAATTGAGTTTCGGGTATGGGCACTACCCTTGGCTTCTGCCAAGCTTGGGGGAGGTGCCCCGGTATCGTATCATCCCCACTATCTTTTTGCCTTTACCTATTTTAGTTCTATCTTTTGCTTTAGATGAATAAAAGTTTAGTTCGATCCTTTCTTTTCGAGAGCTTGCTTAGTGGTCTATCCTTGTAATCGTGTGCAAGATATATAATAAAGTTTAGTTTGAGTTTTTGCTTTCTTACTTTCATGTTGCAATAAAAAGAAAGGATATAAATAAAAAAAGGAAATAAAAGAAAAATATCATATGCTAATCTTATGGTAGGTGATGGCACCACATAAGGAAAAGTATAAGTAGAAAATTTTATTAGAGATTGACAAACATAGCATTGGTCAATGATGCAACTCATGAAAGAATTAATAAGGGAAGAGAAGATTCACATATAAATACACTATCCTAGAAATCTTTTGTGATTGTGAGCCCCCATCAAATTATTATATGCCAAAATTGTTGATGTTGGACAAGGAAGACAACGTAATGATTTATGCTTATTCATATTCACACAGAAGTTATATTGTCATAGATCCTTCAACATGTGGTGCTTGCCCCTATCTTTACTAGCTAAAAATTCCGCACTAAGTAGAGATACTACTTGTGCATCCAAAAACCCTTAAACCCAAATCTTATTTTCAAGTGTCCACCATACCTACCTAGGGATTGAGCAAGATCCCTCAAGTAAGTTGTCATCGGTGCAATAAGGCAATAAAAATTGCTTCTAAAAGTGTGAGATCATTTAGTGTAAAGGAAAATTGAGCGTTGTACGAACTTGTGATGGTGAAGAATAAAAGCGACAGACTGCATAATAAAGGTTGCCATCACAAGGGGCAATACAACGTGACTTTCTTTTGCACTAAGGGGTTGAGCATACAACTAAATAAGCGCATGGCAACCTCTGCTTCTCTCTGCGAAGGGCCTATCTTTTAATTTTATGCAAAGAGTCAATGTTCTTCTCTCTTTTCCTTTTATTTTTATCCTTTGGCAAGCATCATGTGGTGAGGAAAGATCTAGGCACATATGTCCAGCTGAATATGGGTGGCATAAGTTATTATTGTTGACATCGCCCTTGAGGTCAATACGTTGGGAGGCGAAACTATAAGCCCCTATCTTTCTATGTGTCTGGCTGAAATGTTTTGCTCATGTGTATGCGGTGAGTGTTAGCAATCATAGAAGACTATATGATGGTTGAGTATGTGGACTTGCCTAAAGGCTCCGATACGTGACCCTTCCTGAAAAGATGATGAATTGTAGTTACAAAGTTGACTGAGAACATAGTTTGTTGGTTTCTAATAGAGTTTATGCTTTATACTTCATTTGTGTGATGAACTGCCACTTATTCATGAGAAGTCTATGATAAAAGTTCTATGGTAAAAGTCTTATGTTTAAATTTGTTGTTGTTATAATAATCTACATGATGCTTCTATGTCCGTATTTTGTTTTTATCGACACCTCTCTCTCTAAGAATGTGGACATGTTTTTCGATTTCGGTTTTCGCTTGAGGACAAGCAAGGTCTAAGCTTGGGGGAGTTGATACGTCCATTTTGCATCATGTTTTCCTACTGTTATGTATGATGTTTTTATGCATAATAATGCTTTTTGGATTAATTCTAATGCCTTTTCTCTCATAATTTGCAAGGTACACACAAAGAGGGAGAATTCTGGCAGGTGGAAATCTGGACCTGAAAAGGCTACGTCAGGCTACCTATTCTGCACAACTCCAAACAAGCTGAAACTTTACGAAGATTTTTTATGGAATATTTGAAGAATATTGGAGCAAATAAGTACCAGAGAGGGCCCACCAGGTGGGCACAACCCACCTGGGCGCGCCAGGGAGCCCAGGCGCACCCTGGTGGGTTGTGCTCACCCAGGCCCACCTCCGGTGCCCATCTTCTGGTATATAAGTCATTTTGACCTAGAAAAAATAAGGAGAGGACTTTCGGGATGGAGCACCGCTGTCTCGAGGCGGAACTTGGGCAGGAGCACTTTTGCCCTCTGGCAGAGCGATTCCGCCAGGGGAACTTCCCTCCCGAAGGGGGAAATCATCGTCATCATCATCACCAACAACTCTCCCATCTTGGGGAGGGCAATCTCCATCAACATCTTCAACAGCACCATCTCATCTCAAACCCTAGTTCATCTCTCATGTTCAATCTTGTTACCAAAACTATAGATTGGTGCTTGTGGGTGACTAGTAGTGTTGATTACATCTTGTAGTTGATTACTATATGGTTTATTTGGTGGAAGATTATATGTTTAGATCCAATATGCTATTTAATACCCCTCTGATCTTGAGCATGATTATCATTTGTGAGTAGTTACTTTTGTTCTTGAGGTCACGGGAGAAATCATGTTGCAAGTAATCATGTGAACTTGATATGTGTTTGATATTTTGATAGTATGTATGTTGTGATTCCCTTAGTGGTGTCATGTGAACGTCAACTACATGACACTTCACCATATTTGGGCCTAAGGGAATGCATTGTGGAGTAGTAAGTAGATGATGGGTTGCGAGAGTGACAAAAGCTTAAACCCCAGTTTATGCGCTATCCCGTAAGGGACCGATTGGATCCAAAAGTTTAATGCTATGGTTAGAATTTATTCTTAATACTTTTCTCGTAGTTGCGGATGCTTGCAAGAGGGTTAATCATAAGTAGGAGGCTTGTTCAAGTAAGAACAGCACCTAAGCACCGGTCCACCCACATATCAAATTATCAAAGTAGCGAACACAAATCGAATCAACATGATGAAAGTGACTAGATGGAATTCCCGTGTACCCTCAAGAACGCTTTGCTTATTATAAGAGATCGTTTTGGCCTGTCCTTTGCCTCAAAAGGATTGGGCTACCTTGCTGCACTTTTGTTACTACTATCACTACTTGCTCGTTACAAATTATCTTGCTATCAAACTACTCTGTTACTTACAATTTCAGCACTTGCAGACATTACCTTGCTGAAAACCACTTGTCATTTCCTTCTGCTCCTCATTGGGTTCGACACTCTTACCTATCGAAAAGAGCTACAATTGATCCCCTATACTTGTGGGTCATCAGAGGGTCCTAGGCAGGAGGCCTACGCCTTTCGATCGTAGTGTTTTCTTTTGCCCCGCCTTCTTAAAGGCTTATTCTGTGTTTTCTTTTATATCTGTACTCAGATATCTGATGCTTCCGGTGAAGATTGTGTGTGAGCTTATGTATTTGAGCCCTCGAGGCCCCTGGCTTGTAATATAAAGCTTGTATTATTTTAATTCGTGTCAAGAGTTGTATTGTGATATCTTCAAGTGAGTCCTAGGCTTGATCGTGTGCATTTGCGTGTATGGTTAGTGCACGATTAAGCCAGGGTTGTCACATAGTACAAATTTAGAAATGGAGTACGAAGTTACAAGGCTGTGCGACAAACTTTGTAGGCTACATGAGTAATACAAAATATAATTCCCATTGGACAACACTTTCACCAACAAGTACGCACTTGAAGCCTAATTGATATATATATATATATATATGGCTTCTGCACAGCATCTCCATCATCATTATCAGTACATCCTACGCAGGTGAGTTAGGATGCACTTGATCCTAGAAAGGTATCTATCCTTCAAACTAACTACAGTACATAATATCCAACAAAAGAGGGTCATGCTACAGCAGCAGGATACATGGCTCAGTCTAGATATCACTACGAATTAACTTGTGCATATTTGCTATTGGCAAGAACCACATTGCTGCATGTCGGGTTTGCAAAAGCCATTCATCGTTTGGAAGCTTGATGCCTTTCACACACTGAAGATTATCTGGCAACAAGCTGTGTCGACGAATCTCTGGATATGGTGATTCATGAAACCCATGGTATGAAGTGTAAACACAGTTCCCCCTGGCGAATGGAAGTTGCATAGCACGGTAATCATCGCCGGTGATATGATCGATGATTGGTTTGATGATCGGATAATTGAGCCCGAGGAACATGGAGTGGTTGCCGAGGCTGTAAACCCGCCTCCAGTTGAATACGCGTGGCCCAACGGATCTGGGATCTTTCTCGAACACGAAGTAGCCATAGCCATCACAGTCACGAACGCCCGACGCATTGTACTGCATGTGGTTTGATGAAATGGTTTGGTCAATTTGGTACGTGCGAATGAGCATCAAATGACCGCCGTCAGTTGAACGAGCGATAAACCACCACCCATTGACTTGTATATTTCCAGGTCCTGGAATTATGAAGGCCAGCGCATTTGCGTCTGCTGCAACAAATCAAATTGGAGATCAAAAGGACAAAAATATACAATCATGTTCAGAGTATGTGTGGAATTAAGATTATTATAACAGTGACACAGATCATAGCCAGAGAATTGCAATGCCGTGGTCATAATCATACCCTGGGTTAAAAAAATTAAGCCAATGGCTTTCATATTCTAGCAATATGTCATGGTTCAAACATCATGTAAAAATGAGAGGAAAACAACTACGACAGGGCCTACTCATATTCTACCATGGCAGTTACTACTTTCTCATATCAACTCTAACAATAGCATGCATGGTTATAAAAAATCTTGAAAATGAGAGTAACATACAGCCATCATGAGGTTATACTCATAATATCTATTCTAACAATCATTAGATGCCAATTGTTCTCATATCAACTCTAACAATAACATGTGTGGTCATAAAAATCTAGAAAATAAAAGGAACATATAGCAATGATGTGGTTATAAACATACTATCTATTCTAAATTTCTAACAATCAGCAGGCAGTCGTATTCATAAGGTAAAGATGAGATGAGATAGAAGAATTACACGATGATAGATTTCACCAGTATATGCCACCAATCTGTGCGTCGACCGCGTAAACGATGCCATCATGCACTATAGCATCAGACAGAAATGGAGGGTCAACAGGATTGATGATGAGCCATAACTATGTATGGCGACCGGATTCCAGATAGACTAATCCCATGTCAAACAAGGCAATGAGCTTGTAATCCATGTAGTCTTCTGATGGTGTGGGCACTTCACAGATTACAACCTTCAGCAAACGGAGGTCGCACCAAAAGCTCGACACGTCTCGTGCGTAGTAGGCAGGAGTGTCGGGCGGGCCGCGAGGCTCGATGCCAGCGGTATCCAATGATGGAAGGGTGATCTCTCACCGGGTGTAGATATCCACGAGACGCCACGGACTACAAGATTGGTGGATGAGGACGATCCAGTTGGCCTTCATGCCCGCCCAGTAGTGGCTGTGCATGAAGGACAGATGGACGGGTAGTGGTAGCATGTTGAGGGGCACCACAGCAACCTCTGTAGGATCGTCAAGTCGGTGTCTGGGCCACCTGCGAGGATCGGGCATCAGCAAGCAGGGTGTCTTGAAAAGGGCCGGCCAGTTGTAGACAAGTAGACAGTACATAGACACCGAGCATGCGGCCAAACGCACGGTGCTGAGCAGGTCCATATGATTATAGATCTGCTCCAAGAGAACATCGGGGAGGGAATTCCAATCGCGGCTCTGCATGTCAGTCGGTTCTGCCATAGGGTTTTTTAGGGTGCTGAGTGATTGGGGTTTTCGGTGCCTGCGAGCGAGCGGGGAAGTGGATTCGGGCGGGCGAGCGAAGAAGATGGCGTGTTTGGCTGAGCAGTGAGCGGGGGGGGGGATATGGTACGCGCGAGCTACCGAGGAAGATGGCGCGGGCGGGCGAGCAGTGGGCAGGGGGAAATGGTGTGCGGCCGACGATGGGGAAGAGAGGAGGAAGAAGACGAGAGGAGGAAGAAGAAGAGAGGAGGAAGAAGAGGGAAAGACGTGTAAGAAAGTGCATTAAATCTCAATTCTACTAGTACTACTACTAGGATATACCGTCCTTCGGAGTGTAAATAGTTAAGCCGATGACATGTGGGTCTACCTCAAGAGGGCCCATATGTCAGTTAATGGAAGAGAGAGGTGCGTAGGCGTATTTGCGGAAGCGTGCTCCACTGGCAAACATGATGGCAGTACAGGGTAAGGCTAATTTAGTAACACCAACACGCTGGTTCAGCTTATTAATTAAGTGTCCCATCTGCTGCAATGTGTATTGTCACTTCACTATGAAGACTAGTTGAATAGTTCTCTCTGACCGAGATGGGGAATAGTGGATCACCAAGACTTCCTATCTACAGTATCCCTATGCCTCTACTCTCATCCTGTTCAACAAGATGAAACATTGGCCAAGGCACCCGGCGCCAATAATGTAGGAGTACTAGTAGTATTTTGTGTCAAACTTTGACCATCTATTTAACTAATAAAATGTTAATGCATGTCACCAAAAATCATATCACTGGATTCGTATTTGAACATAGTTTTTAATGGTATAGTTTTTTATGACATGCATTGACACTTTGTTAGTTAAATTTACGGTCAAAATTTTACACTAAGTACGAAGGGGACCAATAAACTAGGACGGAGGTTTATATACAGGTCAATAAAAAAATCATCAACCAAGGTAGTAGTAAATGATGAGTGCCCGAAGAATTTTTTCCGAAAGTACTCAATAATGGGCTCGTTTTCCTCAAGAAAATTGTGTTTACGAACGTATTAATTGGAATGCATGCGTGAGGAACAAAAGACCAGAACTTTTACACGCATTGATGAGTTTTCTCTTAATTCTTGCATGCAACGTTTTAATGAAGCTTGAAATATGAACATGTCAATGGGAGGGAGTAAAAGCCTCATGCATGCATGCATGCAACATGCAACACTCACACGTACACATGCACGCACGCAACACTCACGCATCCATGCGGCACACAGCACACGACGCAACACACACGCTCACGCTCAAGTGCTCAACCTACTCGCTCCATCCGTGAAAGACTGTACATATAGAGATTTACACATTGACTAAGAGGAACCGGAACTTCATGGCATAATTAACGCCCAAAAGTAGCAGACTTATGTGTGCAAGCGACCATTGAGAGAAGAAGATTAAATGAAGGTTGTTGCATGTTGTAATTAAGGATAGACATGCAGCCTATAGCTAGAGCACAAGTTGGTGCATTAGTCAATCAATACCGATTAGATTAAAGGCTTAGTGCATTGGAAGTGTAGATGTACACTCTTTGTTGGAAAATTTTCTAATGCTAGATGTACAGTTTTTCACGGACCGAGGGAGTACATGTGCATGCACTCACATACACAGCAGGGTGGTTCGCGCGCAAGGGTTGGACTCCTGTCGCGCCTGCGTAAAGTTTTGTTTAACTGAATTCTTTGCTCTGCCAACTGACAGGTGGGACCCTGAAAACAGGTGTCAATTTAACCAGTCAACAAAGTGCCACGTCGACTATGTGGCCGATCAGTAGGGTGCAATACGGTGCTATACGGTGAGCTAGTGACCGTATAATCACCGCAAAACTATATAGTGACCGTAATGAGCGTATTGTTACATACGTTGACCGCCAGTGTATTTTTCTCATTTCATATTAAGCCATATTAACCGGAAAGGACGCAGTATGGACTAGTACTACTTTGATGTGTCCCGTCAACTCGCCGAACGAGGAGAAGCTTGCTTACTACGCCCTCTCCCTCGCCCATGTGCGGTGGCTCATAGGACGAGGAGAAGCTTGCTTACTACATACGCCTACGCCCTCTCCCTCGCCCACGCGCGCGGTTGCTCGCAGGACGAGGAGAGGGTTTTGACTACAGCGCCCTCTCCCTCTCCCTCGCCCTCGCACTCGCGGTGGATGTGCAGCAGTTCATTCGGTGTCAGATTGCCAGAAGCATATTGTACTGTAGTATCATCATTGTTGGACCTTCCGAAGAGGCGAAGAGCCAAGTGCAAGGTTCACAAGAGTGCGAACTGTTGAACCTCCCGAAGAGGCAAAGAGCCAAGCGCAAGGTTTATAGGAGTTGTCGTCCTAGTACTACAACTATAGCGAACGATCGCTACTGTATGATGCCGCCATGTCACCTATATCCAAAGCCGTGCCACCTTTTTTCTCACAGAGCGTGTTGGAGCCCGTGCAACAGCCACACAAGTTGCACGTACACATAACACATTTACTAGAAATAAATTCTAAAGGAAAAATGCCAGTATGCCACACAAGTTCATCTCCACTTCATGTGATAAATTTGTGCACGACTAGTCTACATATATTTACAGCGCTAGCATTCACAATTTACCATACTCCACTTACACGTTATAGATGGGCTCCATGTACTCCTTCAGGTTCCAGTCCCAGGTGTTCTTCATAGATGGCACGATCCATAGCGGTGGGCAACGAGAATCATTGTCGTAGCTTTCTAGTCCAGTTCCACACGATGGAGACTCATCCAAGCTGAAGCAGCATAAATCAGGGATAGCGTGTCCCAGCATGTCGTTCATCCGGTGGTGCGCACTGAAGACACAACCATGCTTCATGAACGGCAGGCCTTCGGTGTCATGCACGGAAGGTGGCATCCGCTTCACAACGGGGTAGCTGTCCCCAATGAAAAGCGAGTACTCTCCAAGAGTGTTCCTCGACACCCACATAGCATCACGGGTGTCGAACTCGGCGCCGTTCATCTGGTACACGCGGCATCTCAGATCTGGACACATGGTGACGTACATGGTCATGGTCCATGCATAATAATGTTGTGCTCAAATATGGCGGTCAGTAATATTGTGCAGCAAATAGTACTACTCCAGTATAGAGGAAGTAAAATAGCCGGCTTGTTATATATAGCCACTCTTGGCTACATGGATGAGATAGTAAGACATGGAAAAACAAAAATGGTGGGAGATAGTGGGTTCAAGTCTTCAAGGGCCTAGCTAGCTATACGCGTCCTCCAAGGTAAAAAGTACTCCCTCCGTCCGGAAATACTTGTCATCAAAATGGTTAAAAGGGCATGTATCTAGACGTATTTTAGTTCTAAATACATCTCTTTTTATCCATTTTGATGACAAGTATTTTTGGACGGAGGGAGTACTAGTAGTACTAGTAAGTAGTACAATGAAAGAGAAGGCGAGAGGGTTAAAAAAATCAAATACTAAATTGTAGTACTAGTACAGTAAACATGTCTCAGTCAAGAAAAGAAAATAACTAACAAGTACTACTACTCTAACACACATCAATGAGAAAATGGAATACATGGGTAGATGGTGGCGGTCCGATCGTGGTAGATCGTGTGACCATGTTGCACATCAGTGGTACCATGGGTAACAACTGCTAAGATAGTTGATCCCAATATGCCAAAGTCAGCTACAAGGTTCCAGGTTAGACCGAATCGTGGATGCAAATGCACATCCAGGATTGGCGATCTTATTTTGATCGGGGGATGATTGATCCCTACAAAATAATGGAGTACCATTAGGGACGCAAATAATGGTTTGCGCATTCTGTTTGTAATCTCCCGTACCATAGGATGGCAACCAGATGAAACAAGTCCCCTGGCTTGTCACCACGAAGATGCGGCCTACATGGCACACGACGTCTTTGAATGTGTAGGGGTACAAATCTGCCACGTCCAACATGTGCCAGCCTCTGCCGTTACTGCCTTTTGTATTGCTGGCAATCCTTATGTCAAACACCACGATGAGATAGTAATCGTCGTAGCTGCGTCACTTTGTCGGCGGGTCTGCAATTGCTATCTTCTTCAATCTCATGTAGGCATCATCATACATATTCAAGCCCAGCCAGTCCGGAAGGCCGATCCCAATGATGGAGAAGGGGTCTACGAGAACGGCCGCACTGCTGTGGATGTTGTGCAAAATGATGGTGGTATCCGGCCGGAGGTATGCAAGCCAATCTTCGTTGGCACCAACCCAGACCTATATATAAGACGGTGGGCAGCGGAGAAATTACGGGATGAAATAACTAAGTACTATATTTAGAATATACACTACATGATCAAACTCCATGACTGACCTGCTCATCGGACAAAATCCAACTACCTCTCAATGTCGGCAACTCTAGCGGAGTCAACGTGCAACCATGGCCAGGGAGCAGTGGACTGTTCGATGGATTGTCCCATAGAATAACCTTCTGCTCGAGAACGCATGGAAGACCAACAGGCATGGCCTTTTTCCAAGCTTGTTTAAGCATCGTCTTAAAATAGTTGGTGCAGGAAGCACCGAATCTTGCGGCGGTGAGGACGTCGGAGCGGCGTGCGTTTTCTTCCATAGGATCATCGACCAAGGTCTCCAAGCCCCGATGAGGAGGAGAACCGCCTGGCGAATCCATGGGAGCAACAACGAACTGCCTTGGTCTCTTCGGGGGGAGGGGAACTGGCAAGGAGGAGATAAGAGTGTAACCGCAGGGCCTCGTCCCTTCGTTAAGGAAGTTATGCGGGCACGCATAGTGGTAGTTCCTAGTGCCCCGCGATGGTGCGGCTATTATTTACTACGTAGTACTGTAGCAGTAGTAGTACTACTTTCTCAACTAGTAGTGCGATGTACTATACTTCTATAGTGCACCCATTTTGAACTCTTGAATCTCAAGGCCAAGGAGCTACAGTTGCAAGTGGAGGGTACTACTGTTATCTAGAGCCATCGTTGTACTATCAATGCAGGGAAAGTACACCTGCGTAGTGCGTACTCTCCGTGCTCTATTCAAGCGCGTAGCTGGCCTACTCAGCCGCTCCTCTCACGCACACACTAGTAGCCTGTTTATCAGCGACTGTTACTGCGGGGGCAGAACATTTGAGTTCTTTGATACAGCGAGACTAGGCTTTTTGCTTCCATTTGTGGAGGTGTAATGGATCTCGTTGAACTTTGTTTGTTCCTGCTTTATGAATGAGATGAGGCAAAGCTTTTGCCTCCGTTTCAAAACAAAAAAATCACGTCAAGAGGAATTTCTTTTATAGAGCCGATAATGGAGCGAAGTCCATGCGTGCAACGCCACAACCTACAGAGTAGTAGCACTTTACGTACAGAGCCATATTGCATAGTTCCCAATGCCGCGCCCTTTTCGGGCTCCTCGATCTTAATTGGGAGGTGCTAGTTTAAATATGGTAGCTGATGAGGAAGCTGCAAGCGAGGTGCGGCTAGGGCGAGCAGGCAGGCGAGAAACTTTGCATGGTGTGAATTGATATATAGGAGTACTACTCTAGTACGCGAGCCACGAGATGATGGGAGGGAAAACCCGTTCACGTGGCTGGGCTATCCAGTGCACCCAGATTGTAGTGCCACATGTCCGTTCGACTTCAAAAGTCAAACTACCAGTGTACAATATTGGCTCGTTGCGAGGTTACTATTTAAAAAAAGGCCGCCGTGCGTTCGGCCGGGATCGAACCCACAAAACGAGCTATACACTCCCGTGACCACTAGTAGTACTCGTTGGAGTACAACGCAACCTAGAATCGCCTTTTGTCGCTAGTACATTGTTCCTTACAAGAAACCACTACCAAGAAACTACCACTTACCAACCAGCCCTACCAAGAAACCACTACTCTACAAAAATTAGCAAAAACATACCGAAATTTTCTTAATCCATTGCAATAAACTACCAAGTGCCATTATAGGCATGTTTCAACCCATGTCGCCCCTTAAGTCAACGCTTTCCATTTGACCGGCAAGTTAGGCATTATGACTTATGGGACCTACATGTCAGTCTGGACAAAAATCCTCGAGTGACCTCCTACCTCTGGCCCGTCCACCTAGTCATCCTCGGCCATGGGACGTAGCTACCGCCACCGGCATAAGGCGAGGACAAAAGCGCCGGCGGCGCGGAGCCCATCTTGCGGCAGCCCGGATGCCAGCTCCGTCCGGCGCTCGCGGCCACTAGCTAGCCAAGCTAGCACACACCCTGCTGGATGCATCTAGCTGCTTGTCTGCAAGGTTTGCTAGCTAGGTTGGCATGGTGGTGCGGCGGCTTGCTCGCGCGCGCCGTGCTAAGGCCAGCCATCTGGCTCGAGCGAAGACCAGCGCGGCAGCTTGCTCGCGTGTGAGCTACGCTCGGGCCAGCCAGCCAACCCGTGCGGAGGCCAGCGCGGTGTCCGGCCCGTCCGACGGAGTGGCGGCCAGCTCCCTCATCACCGGCACCACCGATGAACACGCATAAGAATTATTTGAAGTAATGTTCAGGAAAAATAATGATTGGAGGAGGAAGAACAGGATAGAAGGTCAGATGTGGGTCCCTCGTGTCAACGGTCAAACAAAATGTATTGGTTTAAGCTGCCTCGTCAGCACGGACGTGTGGGCCAACCCTGTCATAAACGGGTTTAAACGAGCCTAACTGGCACTAGGTACTAGTTTTTTGGCACGGATTAAGAAATTTTGGGTATGTTTTTGCTATTTTTTGTACAATAGTTTCTTCCTAGGGCTGGTTGAAAGTGGTAGTTTTTTGTTAAATACTCTACATACTGTAAGTAGGAGTGGAAGTTAAACTTTGGAAGCCAATAAGCACGGCTAGTTACATAGTGCCTATGTGTACGTAATTCAAACTAAATATCAACCATGAGTGACTAATATCTTGATGGAAAACTCGAAACTATGGAAATACTAGATTTTTTTTGCATGGTTGGAAATACTAGCAATGTGCACGTGCGTTGCAACGGATTATAATTAGAATAATACTTATTCACAAACTTGATAGAAAACACTCTAATTTTGATATACATATATCACTAGAAATATATTATGTTTCAATCAGAATATATTCCTTGGGCTGTTTTGGTGAGGTGAGGGAGGGATGTGGTTGGTTCTAAGATACTAATTAAGGGGTTTTCTGCAAATTGGGTAGAGAAGTGGGATGTTGTTGAGAAAAGGCAACAACTTACCCCACGGTCGTTAGATGTAGATCTAATGGTCAGAAATGACGGATGTCAGACACACCATCATCACTAACTAAGTCTTCTGTAGGAGTACTAGCAAGATGCCCGTGCATTGCACGGAACATCAAGATGCATTTTTTTATAAAACACCTGTTGTGATTGACCCATGCGGGAGTGATACCTCTCCAACGTATCTATAATTTTTTATTGTTCCATGCTATTATATTATCTGTTTTGGATGTTTTATATGCATTAATATGCTATTTTATATTATTTTTGGGACTAACTTACTAACCTACAGCCCAGTGCCAGTTTCTGTTTTTTCCTTGTTATTGAGTTTTACAGAAAAGGAATATCAAACGGAGTCCAAACGGAATAAAACTTTATGATGATTTTTCTTGGACCAGAAGACACACGTAGGACTTGGAGAGGAAGTCAGAAGAGTCCCGAGGGCTCCACAAGCCCTCAGGGCGCGCCCTAGGGGGGGCTGGCTTGTGGGCCCCACGGGAGTCCTCCAACCCTAATCTTTGGCCTATAAATTCAGAAATATTCCCAAACAACCAGAAGCATCCACCAAAATACTTTTCCGCCGCCGTAACCTTCTGTACCCATGAGATCCCATCTTGGGGCCTTTTCCGGCATCCTGCCAGAGGGGGATTCGATCACGGAGGGCTTCTACATCAACTCTATTGCCCTTCCGATGAAGCGTGAGTAGTTTACCATAGACCTACGGGTCCATAGCTAGTAGCTAGATGGCTTCTTCTCTCTCTTTGATTCTCAATACCATGTTCTCCTTGATGTTCGTGGAGATCTATCCGATGTAATATTCTTTTGCGGTGTGTTTGTCGAGATCCGATGAATTGTGGATTTATGATCAGTTTATCTATGAATATTATTTGAATCTTCTCTGAATTCTTATATGCATGATTTGATATCTTTGTACTCTTCGAATTATCGGTTTGGTTTGGCCAACTAGATTGGTTCTTCTTGCAATGGGAGAGGTGCTTAATTTTGGGTTCAATCTTGTGGTGTCCTCACCCAGTGACAAAGTAGGGGTAGCGAGGCACGTATTTGTATTGTTGCCATCAAGGGTAAAAAGATGGGGTTTTCATCATATTGCTTGAGTTTATCCCTCTACATCATGTCATCTTACTTAAGCCATTACTCCGTTCTTTATGAACTTAATACTCTAGATGCATGCTGGATAGCGGTCGATGTGTGCAGTAATAGTAGTAGATGCAGAATCGTTTCGGTCTACTTGACACGGACATGATGCCTATATGCATAATCATTGCCTTAGATATCATCATAACTTTGCGCTTTTCTATCAATTGCTCGACAGTAATTTGTTCACCCACCATATTATTTGCCTTCAAGAAAGAAGCCTCTAGTGAAACCTATGGCACCCGGGTCTATTTTCCATCATATATTTTCAGATCTATAAACCAAAAAACCCAAAAATACCTTGCTGCAATTTATTTCCTTTTATTTTGTTTTATGTTTTAGTAATCTTTTATATCTATCTCTATCGATCTCATTCTTGCAAGTGACCGTGAAGGGATTGACAACCCCTTTATCGCATTGGGTGCAAGTGTTTGGTTGTTTGTGCAGGTGCATAGATTGGAGACTTGCTTGTATCTCCTACTGGATTTGATACCTTGGTTCTTAACTGAGGGAAATACTTATCTCTACTTTCCTGCATCACCCTTTCCTCTTCAAGGGAAAAATCAACGCAAGCTCAAGAAGTAGCAGGAATAATTTCTAGCGCCGTTGCCGGGGAGATCTACATCAAGCCTACCAAGTACCCACCATAAACTCTCATCTCTTGCATTATATTATTTGCCATTTGCCTCTCGTTTTCCTCTCCCCCACTTCTAAAATGATTTTCAGAAAAATACAAAAAGATTTGCCTTTTTATTCGCCCTTTTTCCGTTCGTCTTTTCATTTGCTTTTTCGTTGCTCATGTGCTAGATTGCTTGCTTTGTCACGATGTCTCAAGAAAATAGCAAGTTGTGTGATTTTTTCAATACTAATAAAAATGATTTTATTAGTACTCCGATTACTCCTGCCACTAGTGAGGAATCTTATGAAATTAATGCCACTTTGCTGAATCTTGTTATGAAAGATCAATTTTCTGGCCTTCCTAGTGAAGATGCACCATCCCATCTTAATACTTTCGTTTAATTGTGTGATATGCAAAAGAAGAAAGATGTGGATAATGATATTGTTAGATTGAAGCTATTTTCCGTTCTCACTACGAGATCGTGCTAAAACTTGGTTTTCATCTTTGCCTGAAAATAGTATTGATTCATGGAATAATTATAAAGATGCTTTTATTTCCAAGTATTTTCCTCCTTCTAAGATCATCTCCCTTAGGAATGACATAATGAATTTTAAGCAACTTGATCATGAACATGTTGCACAATCTTGGGAGAGGATGAAATTAATGATAAGAAACTGCCCTACTCATGGTTTAAGTTTATGGATGATCATACAAATTTTTTATGCCAGATTGAATTTTGCATCTAGAAATCTTTTAGATTCGGCCGCGGGAGGTACTTTTATGGAAATCACATTAGGAGAAGCTACTAAACTCCTAGATAATATTATGGCTAATTACTCTCAATGGCATACCGAAAGATCTTCCACTAGTAAAAAAGTGCATGCGATTGAAGAAATTAATACTTTGAGTGGGAAGATGGATGAACTTATGAAATTGTTTGCTAGTAAGAGTGCTCCTATTGATCCTAATGATATACCTTTGTCTACTTTGATTGAGAACAATAATGAATCTATGGATGTGAATTTTGTTGGTAGGAACAATTTTGGTAATAACGTGTATAGAGGTAATTTCAACCCTAGGCCGTTTCCTAGTAATTCCTCTAATAATTATGGTAATTCCTACAACAATTACTATGGAAATTATAATAAGATGCCCTCTGATCTTGAGAATAATATTAAATAATTTATTAATTCAGAAAAAGTTTTTAATGCTATGGTTGAAGAAAAATTGCTCAAGATTGATGATTTGGCTAGGAACGTTGATAGAATTTATCTTGAGATTGATTCTTTGAAAATTAGATCTATGCCACCCAAGCATGATATTAATGAATCTCTAAAAGCTATTAAAATTTCTATTGATGAGTGCAAGGAAAGAACAGCTAGGATGCGTGCTAAGCGAGATTGGTTTGTTAAAGCGTGTTCTTCGATTTCTTGGGATAATAATGATGAAGATCTTAAAGTTATTGGTGTGACTCCTATTGAATCTTTGTTTTCTAATATAAATCTTGATAAATATGGGACTGGAGATGAGTCAACTTTAGCTAGAAGGCGTCCCGATGATTCGGAGTTTTTAGATCTTAATGCAAAAATTGATAAAAGTGGGATTGGAGAGGTCAAAACTTTAAGTAGCAATGAACCCACTCTTTTGGATTTCAAGGATTTTAATTATGATAATTGTTCTTTGATAGATTGTATTTCCTTGTTGCAATCCATGTTGAATTCTCCTCATGCTTATAATCAAAATAAAGCTTTTACTAAACATATCGTTGATGCTATGATGAAATCTTTTGAAGAAAAACTTGAGTTGGAAGTTTCTATCCCTAGAAAGCTTTATAATGAGTGGGAACCTACTATTAATATTAAAATTAAAGATTATGAGTGCCATGCTTTGTGTGATTTGGGTGCTAGCGTTTCCACGATTCCAAAAACTTTATGTGATGTGCTAGGTTTTCGTGAATTTAATGATTGTTCTTTAAATTTGCATCTCGGGGATTCCACTATTAACAAACCTATGGGAAGAATTAATGATGTTCTTATTGTTGCAAATAAGAATTATGTGCCCGTAGATTTCATTGTGCTTGATATAGATTGCAATCCTACATGTCCTATTATTCTTGGTAGACCTTTCCTTAGAACGATTGGTGCAATTATTGATATGAAAGAAGCAAACATTAGATTTTAATTTCCGTTAAGGAAGGGCATGGAAAACTTTCCAATAAATAAAATTAAGTTGCCATATGAATCTATTATGAGGGCTACTTATGGATTGCATACCAAAGATGACAATACCTAGATCTATGTTTTATGCCTAGCTAGGGGCGTTAAACAATAGCGCTTGTTGGGAGGTAACCCAATTTTATTTTATGTTTTTTGTTTTTTGTTCTATTTTTCAATAAATACACATTATTACCTATGTAGTAATTGTGTTTTGGTGTTTTAATTAGTGTTTGAGCCAAGTAAGACCTTTGGGATGGCTTACGATAATAGTTGATTTGATCTTGCTGAAAATGGAAACTTTTGCGTCCAGTAACATATTTTTTTTAATTCACTAGAACGTGGAAAAACCCTGAATGTTCTACACCAGATTGATATACAAATTTCCTCTATTTTCATAATTTTTAAGAATTTTTGGAGTTACATAAGTATTAGAACAATTCAGATCTTCGCAGACTGTTCTATTTTTGACAGATTCTATTTTCTATGTGTTGTTTGCTTATTTTAATGAATCTATGGGTAGTATCGGGGGGTATGAACCATGGAGAAGTTGGAATACAGTAGATATTACACCAATATAAATACCCCCCCCCCCCCCCCCCCCCCCCCCCCCCCCCCCCCCCCCCCCCCCCCCCCCCCCCCCCCCCCCCCCCCCCCCCCCCCCCCCCCCCCCCCCCCCCCCCCCCCCCCCCCCCCCCCCCCCCCCCCCCCCCCCCCCCCCCCCCCCCCCCCCCCCCCCCCCCCCCCCCCCCCCCCCCCCCCCCCCCCCCCCCCCCCCCCCCCCCCCCCCCCCCCCCCCCCCCCCCCCCCCCCCCCCCCCCCCCCCCCCCCCCCCCCCCCCCCCCCCCCCCCCCCCCCCCCCCCCCCCCCCCCCCCCCCCCCCCCCCCCCCCCCCCCCCCCCCCCCCCCCCCCCCCCCCCCCCCCCCCCCCCCCCCCCCCCCCCCCCCCCCCCCCCCCCCCCCCCCCCCCCCCCCCCCCCCCCCCCCCCCCCCCCCCCCCCCCCCCCCCCCCCCCCCCCCCCCCCCCCCCCCCCCCCCCCCCCCCCCCCCCCCCCCCCCCCCCCCCCCCCCCCCCCCCCCCCCCCCCCCCCCCCCCCCCCCCCCCCCCCCCCCCCCCCCCCCCCCCCCCCCCCCCCCCCCCCCCCCCCCCCCCCCCCCCCCCCCCCCCCCCCCCCCCCCCCCCCCCCCCCCCCCCCCCCCCCCCCCCCCCCCCCCCCCCCCCCCCCCCCCCCCCCCCCCCCCCCCCCCCCCCCCCCCCCCCCCCCCCCCCCCCCCCCCCCCCCCCCCCCCCCCCCCCCCCCCCCCCCCCCCCCCCCCCCCCCCCCCCCCCCCCCCCCCCCCCCCCCCCCCCCCCCCCCCCCCCCCCCCCCCCCCCCCCCCCCCCCCCCCCCCCCCCCCCCCCCCCCCCCCCCCCCCCCCCCCCCCCCCCCCCCCCCCCCCCCCCCCCCCCCCCCCCCCCCCCCCCCCCCCCCCCCCCCCCCCCCCCCCCCCCCCCCCCCCCCCCCCCCCCCCCCCCCCCCCCCCCCCCCCCCCCCCCCCCCCCCCCCCCCCCCCCCCCCCCCCCCCCCCCCCCCCCCCCCCCCCCCCCCCCCCCCCCCCCCCCCCCCCCCCCCCCCCCCCCCCCCCCCCCCCCCCCCCCCCCCCCCCCCCCCCCCCCCCCCCCCCCCCCCCCCCCCCCCCCCCCCCCCCCCCCCCCCCCCCCCCCCCCCCCCCCCCCCCCCCCCCCCCCCCCCCCCCCCCCCCCCCCCCCCCCCCCCCCCCCCCCCCCCCCCCCCCCCCCCCCCCCCCCCCCCCCCCCCCCCCCCCCCCCCCCCCCCCCCCCCCCCCCCCCCCCCCCCCCCCCCCCCCCCCCCCCCCCCCCCCCCCCCCCCCCCCCCCCCCCCCCCCCCCCCCCCCCCCCCCCCCCCCCCCCCCCCCCCCCCCCCCCCCCCCCCCCCCCCCCCCCCCCCCCCCCCCCCCCCCCCCCCCCCCCCCCCCCCCCCCCCCCCCCCCCCCCCCCCCCCCCCCCCCCCCCCCCCCCCCCCCCCCCCCCCCCCCCCCCCCCCCCCCCCCCCCCCCCCCCCCCCCCCCCCCCCCCCCCCCCCCCCCCCCCCCCCCCCCCCCCCCCCCCCCCCCCCCCCCCCCCCCCCCCCCCCCCCCCCCCCCCCCCCCCCCCCCCCCCCCCCCCCCCCCCCCCCCCCCCCCCCCCCCCCCCCCCCCCCCCCCCCCCCCCCCCCCCCCCCCCCCCCCCCCCCCCCCCCCCCCCCCCCCCCCCCCCCCCCCCCCCCCCCCCCCCCCCCCCCCCCCCCCCCCCCCCCCCCCCCCCCCCCTTTTCCTTGTTTTTGAGTTTTACAGAAAAGGAATATCAAACGGAGTCCAAACGGAATAAAACTTTACGATGATTTTTCTTGGACCAGAAGACACACGTAGGACCTGGAGAGGAAGTCAGAAGAGTCCTGAGGGCTCCACAAGCCCTCAGGGCGCGCCCTAGGGGGGGCTGGCTTGTGGGCCCCACGAGAGTCCTCCAACCCTAATCTTTGGCCTATAAATTCAGAAATATTCCCAAACAACCAGAAGCATCCACCAAAATACTTTTCCACTGCCGTAACCATCTGTACCCATGAGATCCCGTCTTGGGGCCTTTTCCGGCATCCTGCCGGAGTGGGATTCGATCACGGAGGGCTTCTACATCAACTCTATTGTCCTTCCAATGAAGCGTGAGTAGTTTACCACAGACCTACAGGTCCATAGCTAGATGGCTTCTTCTCTCTCTTTGATTCTCAATACCATGTTCTCCTCGATGTTCTTGGAGATCTATCCAATGTAATATTCTTTTGCGGTGTGTTTGTCGAGATCCGATGAATTGTGGATTTATGATCAGTTTATCTATGAATATTATTTGAATCTCCTCTGAATTCTTATATGCATGATCTGATATCTTTGTATTTCTCTTCGAATTATCGGTTTGGTTTGGCCAACTAGATTGGTTCTTCTTGCAATGGGAGAGGTGCTTAGTTTTGGGTTCAATCTTGTAGTGTCCTCACCCAGTGACAAAGTAGGGGTAGCGAGGCACGTATTTGTATTGTTGCCATCAAGGGTAAAAAGATGGGGTTTTCATCATATTGCTTGAGTTTATCCCTCTACATCATGTCATCTTACTTAAGGCGTTACTCCGTTCTTTATGAACTTAATACTCTAGATGCATGCTGGATAGCGGTCGATGTGTGGAGTAATAGTAGTAGATGCAGAATCGTTTTGGTCTACTTGACATGGACGTGATGCCTATATGCATAATCATTGCCTTGGATATCGTCATAACTTTGCGCTTTTCTATCAATTCCTCGACAGTAATTTGTTCACCCACCGTATTATTTGCCTTCAAGAGAGAAGCCTCTAGTGAAACCTATGGCCCCCGGGTCTATTTTCCATCATATATTTTCAGATCTATAAACCAAAAAAACCCAAAAATACCTTGTTGCAATTTATTTCCTTTTATTTTGTTTTACGTTTTAGTAATCTTTTATATCTATCTCTATCAAATCTCATCCTTGCAAGTGACCATGAAGGGATTGACAACTCCTTTATCGCGTTGGGTGCAAGTGTTTGGTTGTTTGTGCAGGTGCATAGATTGGGGACTTCCTTGTATCTCCTACTGGATTTGATACCTTGGTTCTTAACTGAGAGAAATGCTTATCTCTACTTTGCTGCATCACCCTTTCCTCTTCAAGGGAAAAACCAACGCAAGCTCAAGAAGTAGCAGGGAGTAATCCCATGTGTAAAAACTAATGATATCTCAAGAAAGAGGAGAGATAAGGTGAGGAGGAGTGGGGCGTGGTGGTGATTGGTAGTCGGACTGAGCGGAGGCATGGGGATGGATGACGCCGGCAGCGACCACCATGCCAGATTGTTCCAGAGGCATCCTTTTTTAATTGCTCAACAATGAGGTTGTGGGAGATAAGGATGAACGAGGGAAGGCCTTGTCTGCAAATGTGGAGAGAGGTGCGGGTATCTTTTAGTTTGCTTTCTATCCGTCAGATATAGATCGGACGGTCTATATTGCAAGGTGGCAGGCATACCATCATCAACAACTCGGGTTTTTTTATAAGAAGAGATATAGGTATGGAGATACAAACGTATTATCGATACTTGTTTCCATAAACTTGGATCTACATTCTATTCAACGGCTGAGCATGTGGGGCCTTAGCACGATGACTTCTCGACTGTGTAAAACAAAGGTTTTCCCATCGCCGATAAGGAGGGGGTGACGGCGGCGCGCTTTCGGCTCGCTCTAGTCCTAGTAGTCATACTAGGTGGTCTACGGACGTGTAGATTTATTCTTTTTCATGTCTCGTGTTCGTCATACTGCCACGACTGTTGATGAATAGATGGTAAATTATTCACGAGAAAACCTTGGTTGAGCGTGTGTGCGAGAGAGAGACAGCGCGTGCGTGTGTGATATGTGTAGAGACTAAGGCAATAATAAGAGATTCTTTGTGTCTCTGTGTGTGGAGGATAGAGAGAGACATGTGCATGGGGCTTTGTGTTGTGTAACGTGGGGACACATAGACATAATCAGAGAGTGAGTGTGTGAGATACACATGCGGACATGGGGAGAGATGTGTGAGTTAGAGAGATGGAGAATTTTGGTGTGCATGTGAGCTAGAGAGAGAGAGGGGGATATATACATACCTAGAGTTGGAGAGAATATGCAAGGGTGTGTGCGTCTTAAAAGAAGGATCCAGATAGATGGGTGAGGGAGTCCTAGATTAAGGGGTCCTCGGGCGTCCGGGCTACGTAATGTGGGCCAGACTGATGGGCCATGAAGATACAAGACAGAAGACTCTCTCCCGTGTCCGGATGGGACTCTCCTTGGCGTGGATGGCAAGCTTGGCGTTCGGATACGAAGATTACTTTCTCTGTAACCGACTTTGTACAACCCTAGTCCCCTCCGGTGTCTATATAAACTGGAGGGTTTAGTCCGTAGAGGCAATCATAATCACAATCATAATCAGACAGGCTAGACTTCTAGGGTTTAGCCATTATGATCTCGTGGTAGATCAACTCTTGTAATACTCATATTCATCAAGATCAATCAAGCAGGACGTAGGGTATTACCTCCATAGAGAGGGCCCGAACATGGGTAAACACCGTGTCCCCAGTCTCCTGTTACCATCGACCTTAGACGCACAGTTCGGGACCCCCTACCCGAGATCCGCCGGTTTTGACACCGACATTGGTGCTTTCATTGAGATTTCCGTTGTGTCGTCGCTAGAAGACTCGATGGCTCCATCAATCATCCACAACGATGCTGCCTTGAGGGAGGTCTTTCTCCCCGGACAGATCTTCGTATTCGGCGGCTTCGTACTGCGGGCCAACTCGCTTGGCCATCTAGAGCAGATCGACAGCTACGCCCCTGGCCATCAGGTCAGGTTTGGAAGCTTGAACTATGTTGCTGATATCCACGGAGACTTGATCTTCGACGGATTCGAGCCCATGGCAGCCACTCCCTGCCACCGCGATGAACATGACCTAAATCTGTCATCGGACCATACCCGGGAGATAGCTCCTGTAACTGCTCTGGCCCTAGATCCGGAACAGATTGCGCCATCCGAGGACGGGAAGCTCAACCCCGCCACGGAAGCCGCAAACTCAGCGGCGTTGGAGCCGCACACAGACTCAACGGCGTTGGAGCCGCACACAGACCCAACTTCAAACGGGATCTGTGTCACCGGAACCTCGGATTCGTCTCCGACCACAGGTTCCGAACCGCATGCGTCCGCGCCCATCGAGTTCGATCAGGCGCCGATCATCGAGTTCAGCTCCGCGGACATCTTCCGGCACACACCTTTGGGTGATGTGCTAAACTCACTAAAAACCCTCTCCTTAGCGGGCGACTCATAGCCGAACTATATCCGGTTTGAACTGGAGGCTGATGACGGAGAATTTCGCTTCCCACCCACCTCCCACTTCATTGCCATTGTCGAAGACTTAACCGACATGCTCGATTACGACTCCGAAGACATCGACGGTCTGGACGACGATGCCGGAGAGGAGCAGGCCCAAAACCCGCCGTTTACTGGGCGCTGGACAGCCACCTCCTCGTATGACGTGTACATGGTGGATACCCCCAAAGAGAATAACGGCGATAACAAGAAAGATCCAGTTGAGGATAAACCTCCTGAGACACAGCCAAAGCGCCGACGTCAGCGGCACCGCTCTAAATCACGCCGTGGAAAAGACAGCAATACCGGCACGAGAGAAAACAATACTCCGGATGAGGCCGAAGACACAGAAGATCCCGTCGAGCCGACTTTCGAACAGGACGATAGGGAAGATGGGCAAGCCGTCCCTAACGAACAAGCCATAAACAAAGACTCGGAGGACAGCAATTATCTTCCACCCTCCGAAGGTGAGGTGAGCCTCGGCGACGAAGACTTTATCGTGCCTGAGGAACCCGTCGAGCAGGAGCGCTTTAAGCGCCGGCTAATAGCCACTGCGAGGAGCCTGAAAAAGAAACAGCAGTAGCTTCAAGCTGATCAAGATCTACTCAACGACAGATGGACTAATGTCCTGGCAGCCGAGGAATACGGACTCGAGTGCCCCATTAAAAGCTACCCGAAGCGTAAACTGCAACCCCAATTCGACGACGAGGCACTTGAGCCCATGCCATCAACACGTAATGCGGCTGACCGACCACCACGTGGCCGGGACAAAGCGCCAACTCAAGCCGAACACCAGCCCATACTACCTCGTCGCAAAAGCAGAGACATAACAGCCCGGGGCCATACATATGACCTGTGGCAGGACCTGGACAATAGAGCAGGTCAGTCCAGAGCGATCTACAGATCGCGGGGGCATGCCCTGGCGCGCGATGACGGCTATCAAGCCAGACGTGACAAACATAACCACGCCCGGGCCGAAAACTGCCGACGAACTCCATCCGAGCTACGCCGTGACTTGGCCCGATATAGAGGCGCCACACACCCCCTTTGCTTCACTGATGAAGTAATGAAACACGAATTCCCGGAAGGGTTTAAACCCATGAATATCGAATCATATGATGGGACAACAGATCCCGCGGTATGGATTGAAGATTTCCTTCTCCATATCCACATGGCCCGTGGTGATGACCTCCACGCCATCAAATACCTCCCACTAAAATTAAAGGGACCGGCGCGGCACTGGCTGAACAGCCTCCCAGAGAACTCCATTGGCAGCTGGGAAGACTTGGAAGACGCCTTCCGCGATAACTTTCAAGCTACATATGTCCGGCCTCCGGATACCGACGACCTAAGTCACATCATCCAACAGCCCGTGGAGTCAGCCAGGCAGCTCTGGAATAGGTTCCTAATTAAAAAGAACCAAATTGTCGATTGTCCGGACGCCGAAGCCCTCGCGGCCTTTAAACATAGCGTCCGAAATGAATGGCTTGCCCGCCACCTCGGTCAAGAAAAATCAAAATCCATGGCAGCCCTTACCGCTCTGATGATCCGCTTTTGCGCGGGAGAAGATAGCTGGCTCGCTCGTAGAAACAACAGCACCAGTGATCCGGGCACTTCCGAAGTTCGAGACAGCAACGGCAAGCCACGACGCCATAAACACACGTGTTGAAATAATAATGAAAAAACGCAAGACACGGCGGTAAACGCCGGATTTAGCGGCTCCAAAACCAGTCAACGAAAAAAGGCATTCAAGGCAAATAGAGACGGACCATCCAATTTAGACAAGATACTGGATCGGCCCTGCCAAATTCATGGCACCCCCGGTAAACCAGCCAATCACACCAACAGAAGCTGTTGGGTCTTCAAACAAGCCGGCAAGCTTAACGCCGAACACAAGGGGAAGGGGCCGCCTAGTGATAGCGATGACAAAGAGACTCGCTAGCCGAACACCAAGGGTCAGAAGCAATTTCCCCCCAAAGTAAAAACAGTCAACATGGTATACGTGACGCACATCCCTATAGAGGAGCGCAAGCGTGCACTACAGGACACCAATGCCATAGAGCCAGGCACCCCAAAATTAAGCCAATGGGCGGCCTGCCCGATCACTTTTGATCGCAAGGACCACCCAGCCAGTATCCGTCGCGAAAGTTCGGCAGCTCTGATCCTTGATCCAATTATCGATGGGTTCCATCTCACAAAAGTCCTTATGGACAGTGGCAGTAGTCTTAATCTGCTCTGTCCGCAAAATGGGCATTGACCCTTCACGAATCAAGCCCACCATAGCTACTTTCAAGGGAGCAGTGTCCGGCATAGAAGCTCACCGCAAGGGCTCAATTACATTGGAAGTCGTTTTCGGCTCGCCGAACAACTTTAGAAGCGAAGGCTTGACCTTCGATATCGTCCCGTTCCGCAGCAGCTACCACCCACTACTCGGGCGTACCGCTTTTACTTGTTTTAATGCGGTCCCACATTACGGCTATTCCAATCTTAAGATGCCCGGTCCACGCGGCGTCATCACGATAAACGGAAATACGGAATGCTCCCTCCGTACAGAGGAGCGTACCATGGCTACTGCAGCCAAAGTACAAAGTGGCCTTATCAAGTCAAATACCTCATCGGCCGTCAAGCCACTGGTCTCTACTAAACAGGACCGATCAATCTCAGAGCTGGATTAGCAGTTCGGCCTCCGTCGTCCGCCCCATATAGCCGCGAAGTTTATACCGCGCATACATAATTATGCACTTAAAATACCATGGTCATCGGCGGAGGCACAGTACAGACAGGCCTACAATGCGGTCCGCAACCTCATAGTCTTTTTACTTTTTCTAACTATTTTTGATCTTTTACAACAGGTGATTCAAAGCCTGGTCGTCTTCCGGACTCTTTCTAAAGTTTGGCTTCGTATAAATAACCAAAGGCTATTCCTACCAAGGAGTCCTTTAACTGAGGCAAGGCAGTGCAGACGTGCGACAGGAGGTCCTAACGATTTTAGTAAGACCGCACTCTTTATTTCAAACCTGTAAAGTGCCTTTTCCCTCAGCCCTCGGCCCCCGGCATGTTAAATAATCCGGGTAGGGGCGTTATAATCTGTAAAATTGCGTTTAACGTGTCAATCAGATTCTAGTGAACATAACCCGTATTCAGTATTCACTTTTTCTACGTACTGAATTTTGCTTCTTCGGTTATTTCACGAACGCACCTCGGCACAAATTGCCAGGGGCTCGATACGGCAACACGTGAGTTGCCGCAAAGTCCGAACAGCTTTTCAGCACACTTCGGCGTCACGAGTTTTGGCCTTATATGCATTAGCTCTGAATCATGTCTTTGGTCAATAGTTGGGTTGCCCGGCTCCTGTGCTTACTACCTTACATTCCGCTATATCGGCTAGGGTAGTAAAGGGAGAACTACTGCGATTGTGTCCTGGCTTATCCGGATGAGCACCTCAGTAGAGAAAGCCGAAAACTGACTGTCATGATGCGGCGAGAGCTGGTCAACCACTCGATGACTCATCAGAATCTTTCGCGATTCTTTCCGTATTACACGAAGGACCGTTCTTCTGGTCACCTATGTAACGCACCGTATTCGGGTAAACGCGTACATACCAGGGGCTATATCGTAGACCCACCGTCAAACTCCTATGGCTAAGTGAAAGTGTTAAAGCCTTATAGTCTGATTGCCTAGTTCACCGCATTGACACCTCCTTCATGGACCAAGATGTTGGGTCAAGAGTGATCAATTGCTTTTCCGAACACCCCCGTATTATATGCGAGGGGGCTGAAGCCGACGACTGGCAAACTTTCAGATTATACTAAGAACGGCCACACAGGAGGCACCAAAACTTTCAGGCAAAAATATAAAATATGGCCTTAATATATCATAATATTGTTTTTACAAATTTGGTATACTCACTCGAACATCATATTTTTCGAGCACTGACCCTCTATCAAGCAGGCACCCTCTAGGACATCCTCAAAATAATGCTCTGGCATGTGATAATCCTTGCCCTCGAGTGGACTCTTCGCTGCGATATCGGTGGCCTTCATCTTTGCCCAGTACGTCTTGACGCGGGCAAAGGCCATCCGTGCACCCTCAATGCACGTTGACCGCTTAACAGCGTCGATACGCGGCACCGCATCAACAAGTCGCTGCACCAAACCGAAATAACTATTCAGAATTGGCTCAGTCGGCCACAGCCGGACCACGACGTCCTTCATTGCTGATCTGGATATCTTGTGGAGCTCGGCCCACTGGGCCATCTGTTCGTTCAGTAACAGCGGACGCTTCGGCATGCTGAATTGCGACCAGAAAAGCTTCTCCGTTGCATGTCCTTCTTGCATTCGGTAAAACTGCGCCGCATCAGAGACACTCTTCGGCAAGTCCAAGAATGCGTCTGGAGAACTCCACATTTGATTAAGGGGGGCATACTTCGGATCACCGAATTTAGTCTGTAATAAGAAAGGCTTACCAGCCGCTATCTCCACAGCTTACCGGATCTCATCCCGAGCCGCTCTAGACTCGGACCGTGCTTCTCTGGCCTCTTGTAAGGCCTTGCCGAGATTGACCGTTCTGGCTTCGATATCGGTGGCCTTCATCTTTGCCCAGTACGTCTTGACGCGGGCAAAGGCCCCCCCCCCCCCCCCCCCCCCCCCCCCCCCCCCCCCCCCCCCCCCCCCCCCCCCCCCCCCCCCCCCCCCCCCCCCCCCCCCCCCCCCCCCCCCCCCCCCCCCCCCGCGTCATGGTAGATATTCTCTCCTCGCACTGGCGCCGAGCAGCCTGTTCGGCCTTTAACTCAGCAGCTGCCTTCTTGGCAGCCGCCTCACTCGTCCTGGCTTGCTCCTTGGCTCGGGCAAGCTCAGCCCGTAGGGCCTCAACTGCGGTAGCATTATCTGCAGTTATGCACATCTCAGTATACAATTTTCAACGTCATGCTGATATTATCATACTTACATATACTGACTGCCCTAAAAATATACCTTGCGCCTCATCGAGCCGCCTGTTAATAAGTGTGAGGTCGTCATCTGCCACATTAAGTTTCTGCTTCAGCCTTGCAACCTCTGTAGCTGGGGCAGTCGTGATGGATGAAACAGCCTGTGTGCCAATTCATAAGATTATTTCCTGGGAATATCTTTTTTGATCCTCTGATCGCCTCCCTATACACAGGTGCATTTTGCACGTAGAAGTGCAATTGAGGATATTACATTACATACCTTGAAGACTCCTAGCAGGCTCATGAAGGATTCATTCAATCCGCTTTTCGCGGATAGAATCCTCTCAACTACCGTACCCATTAAGGTACGATGTTCCTCTGAAACGGACGCACGTTGCAGCATGCCCGTCAATGTATCTGGTGCCCCCGGATCCCTGGGAGCGGCCACGGGAGTACGGGCTTCCTTCGGAAGAATATGTTTACCCGACTCAAGAGTCGTCCCCGGCTATAAACCGGATAGCCCGGGCCCTTTATTGTTGGTCCCCATAGGGTCTGCATGCCCCGGACTCTGGACGGCCGAAGTATCACCTTCGGGCGTAGTTTTCATTATCTCTCGCACCGCTTGTTGATCGGGAGAGATCCTCCGGGACGACACCTCGGCGTCGTCCGCCCTGTCGGGCGAGAAGGTCTGTGGAGGCGTCTTGCTTTCCATCATCTCCGGAAGAAGATCCCCTGAGAAGGAGGACTGTTAAGGAAGACTGCGTGCTGGACTGCAAACACATATATTTTAAATGTTACCCTGGTAACTGGAAAGCAATGGGATATGTTTCAGACACCCCTGTTCACTTACGATTCGGCTAAAGGCTTGTCCTTATGGAGGAACTGCGCGGCAACATCGTCTTCGGAACCCGAGCCACCTGACAGGGACATCTTCCCTCGCTTGAGAGCCTTTGCTTCCAAATCTTCGGAGGCGGCCCTCTTCTTCCCATCGGGAGAGGGGATGTCAGTTTCTTCTTCTCTTTTGTCTTCGGAAAAGGGAGTTCCAATCTCCCCGGACATAGCACCTTTGGAATAGAGGCCACCTTTGGCCTTCTTGCTCTCCTCTTTGTCCCCCTTCGCCGACACTTGGTATGGTGCCGGAGCCAGCATCCTTGTTAACACAGGATCTGCTGAGTCTTCGGGAAGAGGGGCCGAACACCTAATTCTTTCCGCCTTCTTGATCCAGCCCTGGTCAAAGATGGTTTTCTCAGTATATTGTTACAAGATATTTAACTAAGCTGTGTTCAGAGAGTCGAGGGCCTACCGAGGTATCCGGATGGTTGCAGTCGAGGCCGATGTCCTCGGTAGTATCCGGCCACTGTTTTCGTGTCCCGAAGAATAACTTCCACATTCCTTTGTGCGTTGTGCCAAAGAAGTGCTGAAGAGTCTGTGGTCCTTCCGGATTGAACTCCCACATGCGGAGGGGCCGTCGCTGGCACGGCAGGACCCGGCGAACTAGCATTACCTGGATTACGTTGATGAGGCCGGTGTCCTTCTCGAGGAGGCACCGGATGCGGCTTTGTAGTGTCTGCACTTCATCCGTTGATCCCCAGTCCAGCCCCTTATTAATCCATGATGCGAGCCGTAATGGAGGGCCCGACCAAAATGCAGGTGTAGCTGCCCACTTGGTACCACGGGGTTCAGTGATGTAAAACCACTCCCGCTGCCATAGGTTGGAGGTTTCCGTGAAAGAGCCTTTTGGCCAAGGTGTATGGATGAGTTTGCTCACCGTAGCACCGCCGCACTCCGCTTGCTTCCCATCGACTACCTCCGGCGTCATATTAAAGGTCTTGAGCCATAAGCCGAAGTGTGGGGGAATCCGTAGAAAGGCCTCGCACATGACGATGAACACCGAGATGTGAAGAAAGGATTCCGGAGCCAGATCATGAAAATCTAGCCCATAATAGAACATGAGTCCGCGAGTGAAAGGGATGGAGAGCGAACCCTAGCCCTCGGAGGAAGTGAGAGATGAATACGACCCTCTCGCCGGATCTGGGAGTAGGAATGACCTGCCCTTGAGCAGGGAGCCTGTGGGGGATTTCCGCGGTCAGGTATCTCGCCGCCCGGAGCTTCGCGATATCCTCCGTTGTGACAGAGGAGGCCACCCACCGGCCTTGAAGGTTGGGTCCGGACATGGCTAGGAGGCTCGGAACAAGTAAATTGAACCTTGGGTGCTAGAACTTGAGGTTGGAAAAGATGAGGAAGGGGAAAGCGTGGAAAGACGGGTCTGTGCCCCTTTATAAAGGCGATGAATATCAAAACGCCTCCTCCTAGGCCTCAAAACCTGCCTATTCCCAAGGAATCATACCAACGGGACAGTTGGGTTACCCACGCCCGTATTGATGAGAATCTCGTAATAAGGGGACACGATCTCTGCTTCGACAAGACGTGCCAATAAAACCGCTTCTCGAAACGCAGAGCGGGAGGCTAAAGAAAAAAAACGGTTCGAAATAATGACCGTGCAGGAACATGGTGTCGCGTTACAAAAAGTTGTCAGCAGATTGGACTCGTGAAATATTTTACTCTCTGCGGTTGTGTGTGGTACTTGTTTTGTAGAGCCGGACACGTTTTCTGTGCTCGAAGTCTGTTTTGGAGTATTCGGAGGAGGAACCCGCCTTGCAATGCCGAAGACAATCTGCGCGCCGGACACATCGTCATTGAAGCCTGGTTCATGGGCTACTGAGGGAGTCCTGGATTAAGGGGTCCTCGGGCGTCCGGGCTACGTAATGTGGGCCGGACTGATGGGCCATGAAGATGCAAGACAGAAGACTCTCTCCCGTGTCCGGATGGGACTCTCCTTGGCGTGGATGGCAAGCTTGGCGTTCGGATATGAAGATTCCTTTCTCTGTAACCGACTTTGTACAACCCTAGTCCCCTCCGGTGTCTATATAAACCGGAGGGTTTAGTCCATAGAGGCAATCATAATCACAATCATAATCAGACAGGCTAGACTTCTAGGGTTTAGCCATTACGATCTCGTGGTAGATCAACTCTTGTAATACTCATATTCATCAAGATCAATCAAGCAGGACGTAGGGTATTACCTCCATAGAGAGGGCCCGAACCTGGGTAAACATCGTGTCCCCCGTCTCCTGTTACCATCGACCTTAGACGCACAGTTCGGGACCCCCTACCCGAGATCCACCGGTTTTGACACCGACAATGGGTGTTTGTGCGTGTCTGTTTGTGTGGGCGCGTGTGTGTGAGAGGGAGTGTGTGTATGTGGAGAAGAGAGACCACTAATGATGTAAACCTAGTAGGGAAGGGGGAATGGTGTGACATGTGTGTCAAAGAGAGAGAAAGGCATGTGTAGTAGCGGGATAGCATGGGTGACGGTGTCCTGGACTAGGGGGTACTCATCACGTCGTCTCCCGACCAGGTGGATCGGGTCGAGGACCCCCATGGTGGTTCATTATTGGGCCAGTTCGGGCAGCCCATGGCGCATACAAGGAAGACTCCACAAGACTTGGCGCACAAGACGAGGGCTCCTCTAAACCCTAGGCCTCCGGTGTATTATATAAACCAAGGCCATGCTAGTCAATAGATGACCTCATAGCCTTAGGATTTAGCTCATGCTGATCTCGATGTAGATCTACTCTGTAAACCACGTTATACATTCAATACAATCAAAAGCAGGACGTAGGGTATTATCTCTTCGAGAGAGCCCGAACCTGGGTAAAATCCTATGTCCATGTTACCATCGCACCAAGATGCCTAGCTTAGGACCCCTACTATGAGATATGCCGGATATAGAACCGACATTAGTGCTTTCATTGAGAGCCTACTGGGTGATCGCCATGGATCGATGAGATGATCAGGTTATATTTTTTTGGTTGAATTTGTACAGAGTAAATTGATTCCTCCGTGAATAGTTTCTATTGCTATCTAGGGCAATTTTTGTTTGCAGATCGAGCTTCAGGAAAGCTATGCAATATTCCTTACGCGGCCGCTGGCGTTCGCCGCAGATCTTTTTACAGATCGGCAAGAACGATCCATCTACAGGGAATACTAGGGAAGTCCTAACCTGCCAAACTTTAGCACGCTTCTCTATGAGAAAAGAGATTCTACCATGCACGGTATCTACCGTGCATGTCTCAGCTACTCATCATCTTTGAGTTTTCCACCCATGCATGTATTTACTGAGTGCTTAGTTCATCTCAATCTGTGGCCCCCAGTTTCAGTACTTAACGTCATGTCAATCAGTCACCTTTTCGCTGTGCACATAACTTTCCTCTCTGCCTAAAGAAACGATGCACCTGTATTTCACTCATCCATGCTTTTTTGTATGATTTCAAAGTTTAAACCCAGTTTACTTTTTGAATTGTAAGTCCGATGTGTAATACATTCACAAACCAAATGTGCTTATTTCATTTTTGTAGACAATAGTCAAAGTGTATTTGAGCCGTAAGAAAAAAATAAGTTCTCAAAAACATATTCAATATTGGTCGTATTTTAAATATCTCGTCAAAATAAACACAATTGTCCAAATAGAATGTAAGACACACTTTTGTATTAGAAGATATGAGGTATTTAAATCGTTTACATAGACAGAGTCACAGAGATAATATATTTCCTGATAAAGTTGCAATGAGGGGCACAGCCATGCAGGACATTACACAACCTGAGCATGTGACAGGAGGGGTGGTGATTACTGGTTTGCATGCAAATTGATTTCTTTTGGGCGCGAATCTCGGTAACAAAATGAGTGGCAGATCGAGGCACGGTATATACCGTGCATGGTAGTTTTGCCGCTATGGATATCACCGCTTTTGTTCGGCTATATACTAATCTGTCCAGATTACTAATTAAGCATTCTTTTCCTAATCATTGTTGTGATCACGTGGTGCTAGCTAGCTTCCACTTGATCGGCTTCTCATGCAAGCAGTCACATCAGCCGGGGAGACGTGCCGGGCGGACGCAGGCGCAGCAGCGCATGCATAAAGCGGCGGTGGCGGCGGCGGCAGCAGGCGATCCAGCTGAAGAAACTGCGCACAGCGAAGAGACCATGCAGAGCACCGTGCGAAGCAGTGCGCCGATGAGAGCTCGGCTCGATGGCAGCACATCACAGGAAGATTTGTTTATTTTCCTTTTATTTATTCAATACCTATCTAGTCGACCACTGGTTCTCTACTACTTTTTCTTACAAGTACGCAGAACAAAAGTGCTACTAAATATATTGAGGACTAGTTTTGCAGCACATTCAGTACGGATCAGTTCATCCGTTTGCTCCGGTCTGCTACAGTCGTCGCCGCCGGCGAACAGATTTTATTTTTCCAAATTATTCATTTAGCGTGTAAAATTATTATACATAGAATATTTTCTATTGGCTTGTGTTGCATTATTTTTCCAGAGATATTCTATCGGCGCTCGTACGTGACGTCGGTCTGGCCACCCTTTTGTCGTCACCTCGGCCAGCCGACCTATGTCGACGTTGACCTCCCGCCTGATAATCGACCTCGACTACGCCATGCCGCCAGCTCGGCGAGCCGACATCGTCGTCCCACCTGCGTTGACTAAGTTGTGGCGTCACCTCGGCGCGTCCCTCTGTGTCGGCGTCTCCGCGCAGCACTTCGCTGGGCCGACCACGGCGCTCAGGCCATATTTTTATCATTATTATTTACTTCACTTAAATTAATTAAGTAGAAGAATTATTATTATTATTTTTGTCTTTATCTATCATTACTTTTGGCTTGCACTATTTTATGTGTGCAGGTAGTCGACCTCGGTTGCGTCACGCGGTCACCTCGGCGGGTGGACATCGTCATCCCACCTCTGTCGACCAAGTTGTATTGTCACCTTGGCGCGTCGTCTCGGCTGGACCGGAGACTTCACCTTCGCTTCATCGATCTACTCTCGGGACTCCGGCGTCACCCTGCTGACCTACTTTGTCTCCTCAGCTAGACCGGGGGCTTCGCCTCGACACATCTCCCGGATTGTGTTGTCATTTCATCAATCCAAACTCTTAGCTCGGGCACATCGGAACCGGCTTGGGGGCTGGGACCTCAGCCAGGCCGAGGACTACGCACCATGTCGGATCTGTCAGAGATCAATGGGCGTCTTCATCCCGCCACAAGCCCGGACTGCGTCATCAACACCGAGCACATTAACCAGCTAAGTCGCTTTCATGCTCAATTTTTTTGTTTAAATTTATATAAGCCATTTTTTTAATAAAACTTTTTTTCTTAGTCGTCGCAAAGTCTTTTTCTACCACACCATTTCTCGACTCGAGTGTGTGGTCAATAGCCGAATAGCCTGTTTTTTCTCTAAAGCCGCTCGAGTTTAGTTCGCTAAACTGGCCCAAGAAGCACTCCACCTTTGGGATAGGAGGTTGAAGCCAAAGGCTGACCCGCTTGAAGTCTTGAAGTCGGATGTGTCATGTTAAAGCATGACAAAAGCATTGAATTTTTTAAGACCAATTTTGGGATTGGCACCAAAAAACTTGATTTAGTTCGGACGTCAGGCTTTTGCATAAGTTTTTTTTTGTTCTCTGAGCTTATGACACTTTTAACATATTTGTGTGTTTTCAGCATAAGTCTCGCAGTACAATGTCAGACACCTTTAAAGCTTCGGCAATATCAGCACGGGGCTTCGACTAGAGCCGAACCGACCAAAAGCCAAGGTACTCCATGGACTCCTCGGCAAAACGTTCTCGGATTTTGCTTTATATGCATCGGTTCCGAATTGTGTCTTCAGTCAATAGTTGGGTTGCCCGGCTCCTGTGCTTGCCTCCTACGTTCCGCTTTGTTCGGCTAGGTGTGCAAAGGGAGAAGCACTGCGATTGTGCTTCCAGCTCGAATGGTTAAGCGACTCAGGGGAGAAAGCCAAAAACTGACTGTCACAATGAGCGTAAACTGGTCAGCGATCCAATTGACTGTGTCAAACTATAGATTGATAGAGGTCACCCCGTTGTAGACAATGAGCCTTTCATAAAAGTGGCCGAAGTGTTAACGGCTTGACCTCGGCTGACGCCGAACACTAATCGGGGGCTAGTAACTGGCCTCCCAACTCTAAGATCCTATGACTAAGTGAAAGTTATAAAGCCCACATATCCGATTGCCTTGTTTTCGCTAACACAACTGCCTTCGGGCACCGAGACGCCGGCTAAGGGTTGTCTTGCAGAAACACCCTGCGTAGCATCTACAATGGGGTAGAAGCCGACGATGGGCCACTTTCAAATGATAAATGGTCACAACGGAGTCAAAATAAACATATATCATCAGCATTTGTATTCATTATACAAGCGTCGCCTTCCATAATTATTGTTATAAAGCCATAAATATGCATCAATTTGACTTAAGATTTTGGCCAAGCTGGGTTGCCTGGCTCCTGTGTTTACCCCTACGTTCCCGATCGTTCGGCTAGGTGGTAAAGGGAGCACCTCTGTGATTGTTACTACCGGGTCATCTGAGTTAGTACCTCAGACTGGGTGAAGCCGAAAGCTAGCCATCTAAAAGGATATAATTGGTCGGCAACGACGGAAGTGAAAATTTTGGTTCATTAAGACCACAGAGTTCGGGAACTTTCCCCAAACTAAATCCTCAATATTTTTCTCCCACATTGATCGGAGGTGAGGTTTCATAATCATGATCAACATGACAGCATGGGAAAAGGAACTTATAACGGAACTATTTTTCCAGAAGATGTTTCTTATGTTAAATAGTAATATAACATATCTCTTCGTGTACCTTTGTTTATAAAACCGTATGGCCGGATTGCCTTGTTTGCCGTAAATCTTTGCCCTCATAAAGGCTTTATAAAGTAGGACAAACACTCCCCGGCTACTGGCCGAGGAGGTTGAAGCCGATGGCTGGTCAACAAAGTTTTGTACAATACGGATCCGAGCGTTAACGATGTAAAGTACTTGGATACATAGAATCATTACACATAAATTGTGATTAAAGTCAATTTACTATGAATATTGATCCTTAATTCGGCCACCCTTGCCTAAATTACGGCTCGGGGGCTACTAGCTTCGCGCTTCTCACTTAAAAGCCATTAACGGGGTACATCGATCCCCTGATCTAGTGTTGCCACCCGACCAGTGGCTCGGGGGCTACTGCATTGCCTATTCAATGCAGAAAATTCAAAGTGCTAAGTGTTCGGCTTGACCGAGCTATGGGCAAACGCGTCTTCGGACAACAATAGGTACCATCTGGGACTTATCTGGCATCAAGCTAATATATTACGGCGACTTCTCAAGACCCTCTCTAAAGGGCCTGTCCGCCAATCACTATCTCCTCTGATATATTACACCGTGTTTCTATTCCTACGTATGCTGCCAAGCTAGGAGTTGATCCCCATGCCGATTCCGCGAATCGACCTGAGTCTCAGGGGCTGCTGGGATCAGCGGTTTCATGTTTTCCTTCGGGTGCATCTCGGATTTTAGGTCGACACACACCTTGAGGGCTACTGGCTATACATCTCGTCAGCAAATAAATTGCACCAATCGGAAATAAAATCCGCAAACAATCAGCCCACGGCCGAGGTGGTGCACCACCTCGGAAGCAGTCTGGCATTAAGCTCGGATGCAAGTGGCTAGATCAATATAGGACATTTCCGGCATTAAGCTCGGCTGAACTCCTTCAACTTTTTCGAACCAACGTGATCTATGACACCTCGGATACAGTCCGGCGTTGGAGCTCGGATATAGTCCGACGTTGGAGCTCGGATGCAGTCCGGCGTTGGAGCTCAGATATAGTCTAGCGTTGGAGCTCGGATATAGTCCGGCGTTGGAGCTCGGATGCATTCGGGTGTTGGAGCTCGGATATAGTTCGGCATTGGAGCTCGGATACAATCCAGCATTGGAGCTCGGATGCAGTCCGACGTTGGAGCTCGGCTGCAAAAAGACACCTCGAATGCAGTCCAAAGTTGGAGCTTGGATAGAGTCCGGCGTTGGAGCTCGGACGCGAGAGGACACCGCCGCACGGGAAACACTTCAAACCCAAGGTGTGGCGTAAAACTAACAAGGCATTGATAAAGGCCAAAAACTTAAAGGGGCTCCTCGGATACCCGATGTGTAAACTCTTCGGATTCACTTCAGCGATCCTCAAGACCGAAGATGAGAAGATTTGTTGAACTAGTTTTCAAGACCGACGACCGAAGATGAAGAATAGTTTGGAAGAATCGAGGAGTGTCCCCAACTTGAAGACTGGTTCAGGGGCTACTAACGGTGTCCTGGACTAGGGGGTACTCATCACGTCGTCTCCCAACCAGGTGGATCAGGCCGAGGACCCCCATGGTGGTTCACTATTGGGCCAGTTCGGGCAGCCCATGCCGCATACAAGGAAGACTCCACAAGACTTGGCGCACAAGACGAGGGCTCCTCTAAACCCTAGGCCTCCGGTGTATTATATAAACCAAGGTCAGGCTAGTCAATAGATGACCTCATAGCCTTAGGGTTTAGCTCATGCTGATCTCGAGGTAGATCTACTCTGTAAACCACGTTATACATTCAATACAATCAAAAGCAGGACGTAGGGTATTATCTCTTCGAGAGAGCCCGAACCTGGGTAAAATCCTGTGTCCATGTTACCATTGCTCCAAGACGCCTAGCTTAGGACCCCTACTATGAGATATGCCGGATATAGAACTGACAATGGGTGCGGGCAGGGAGCATACTATTTGGAAGAGACATCGAGTGTGTGTGGGAGAGGGGTGTGAGAGAGAGAGAGAGCTAGCGAGGGAGAGAGAGAGGAAGAGAGGGGGAGAGACAGGGGTCGTTTGTGTGTGGAAGTGGCGTATAGATAGGGAAACAAGGTTGATGTTGTTCGAAAGTGGCCTATGTATGGAGACGCAAGGGAAGCGAGTCATCGTGTGTGTGATAGAGACTTCATGAGAGATCTAGAATAGATGGTGTAGAGAACAATGTGCGAGATTGAGAACGATGATGTGTTAGGGAGCTATGGAAAGAGTCACGACATATATGTATATAGGGAAGGAGCTGGGTCGGGTCCGCATGTGGGAGAGATAGAAAGAGGAGAGTGGTGCACAAGGAGACAAAGGGTGCTTGTTTGCAGTGGGGGTGGTGAGTGAGGTGAGTGTGCGAGAACCACATAACTAGGGAGATAGACGTTTGGGGTGGCATTTTGTGTGTATGGGAAAGATAAACTCTATATAGTGCGTGTGCTTGGGAAAGAGATATGTCGGGAGACCTAGACAGTGGGGGAAGAGATGTGTGCATACCCTGGAGACAAAGTGATAGAGACCTATATTGGGGTCCGGACTTAGAAGAGAGATGGGGGTTAATGTGCTCCTGTGTTTGTATCCGCGTGAGAGAACAACTTGCCCCCCCCCCCCCCCCCCCCCGACGGGGTGGGTGGCTTCAGATAAAGAGTGAGGTGTCTATATTTGAGAGACTTTAGCGTAATTGAGATATATATGGTCAATAGTGTGTGCACTCATGGTTGATCAATTTGTTTCATAGTTTGGACTATGAGATAACGATACTTTTGAACATACGTGATATACTTTGAAGTACCAGAATTACAAACCTAAGATTGGAATTTTGGAATTCGACTCCATCATTAGCTTTTGTAATTCATTTAAATGGAGGTACATTTTTTAAGCCGGGATTTCATGATTTCAAATTCATATATCAAACCTAGAGATATACACATACGGGCATGTTCAAACCTTATAATCATCCACTTTATTCATACACATACACATTTTTGTTTTTGTCATCATATTTAGGATAAACACATTTGGAATTTCATTTGAATTGGACCATATGATGGTATTTGCTTCCACTAGCTCAATGATCCATATTTGAATTGAATGGACAATCTAAGTTTCAAGTTGGAGACATTGATTTTTGAAACTTGCACTTTTTTGCGTGCAAAACAAATAAATTCTTAGCCATCATATCATAGTCGGCCGTACAAGAGCAGAACACTTAATTTCAGCCGCCAAAAGCTTTCAAACTTCCCGCTCACATTGAAATATCTCGCGCCCAAAAGTTTAGCCCTGCGATATTCCTGTTTTACCCCTGCCACATGAACGTAAAAGGGCTGCTTTGGTAACTCCATTGTTTTCCCCTCTTTGTCCCCAACATTCTTCCCCAGAGCCCCTCCCCTTCCCCTTCCCGCCTCCTCCCCCCCCCAACCACGCCAAGCCACCGAATTTAGTCCTCCGCCGCAGCGGTGGACCTCACACCCCGCCGAATCTACCTTCCGCACCTTGGAACCCCCAACTGCCAACTCACCACTTCACCGAAGCCGCTTCAGCGACTGGCTTGTCCACCGCTCCAGATCTCCTTGACCGCCATCATGGTCCACCGCACCGGATCTGCTTCACCAGCGCCCTCGTCCACCACAGTGTAGGCCCTTCACCGACTCTCTCGTCTGCCACATCACTGGCCCTTCATACAAGCCCTCGTTCGCCGCAACAGATCTGCCTCGCCGAAAGCACTGTACACTGCGCCAGATGTGCTTCGCCGACGCCTTCGTCCACTGCACCGGACCCGCTCCACGGACGCCATATTCAACTCCATCGGCCCTGCATTACTGACGCCGCAGCCTCATCAGGTTATTTTGATTTGTACTCCTTTGGTTTTTCTCTTCTTTATCATGGAACTGTTCACTTACCACAGATGAGCTTTCTTGTATGTCGACATGTGCCGCAACCGAAGCATCGGAGCCGCTTCAGCAACGGCGACAGCCGGCCCAAACTCAACCGCAACACGAGCAGCATCGACGATCCTTAGCTATCAAGTATGACAACGATACCCATACGCCGCCGAGAATCAGGTACTATTATCCAACGGCCGGCGCCTACGTTCACTTTCTTAGCATCCCCCCCCCCCCCCCCCCCCCCCCCCCCCCCCCCCCCCCCCCCCCCCCCCCCCCCCCCCCCCCCCCCCCCCCCCCCCCCCCCCCCCCCCCCCCCCCCCCCCCCCCCCCCCCCCCCCCCCCCCCCCCCCCCCCCCCCCCCCCCCCCCCCCCCCCCCCCCCCCCCCCCCCCCCCCCCCCCCCCCCCCCCCCCCCCCCCCCCCCCCCCCCCCCCCCCCCCCCCCCCCCCCCCCCCCCCCCCCCCCCCCCCCCCCCCCCCCCCCCCCCCCCCCCCCCCCCCCCCCCCCCCCCCCCCCCCCCCCCCCCCCCCCCCCCCCCCCCCCCCCCCCCCCCCCCCCCCCCCCCCCCCCCCCCCCCCCCCCCCCCCCCCCCCCCCCCCCCCCCCCCCCCCCCCCCCCCCCCCCCCCCCCCCCCCCCCCCCCCCCCCCCCCCCCCCCCCCCCCCCCCCCCCCCCCCCCCCCCCCCCCCCCCCCCCCCCCCCCCCCCCCCCCCCCCCCCCCCCCCCCCCCCCCCCCCCCCCCCCCCCCCCCCCCCCCCCCCCCCCCCCCCCCCCCCCCCCCCCCCCCCCCCCCCCCCCCCCCCCCCCCCCCCCCCCCCCCCCCCCCCCCCCCCCCCCCCCCCCCCCCCCCCCCCCCCCCCCCCCCCCCCCCCCCCCCCCCCCCCCCCCCCCCCCCCCCCCCCCCCCCCCCCCCCCCCCCCCCCCCCCCCCCCCCCCCCCCCCCCCCCCCCCCCCCCCCCCCCCCCCCCCCCCCCCCCCCCCCCCCCCCCCCCCCCCCCCCCCCCCCCCCCCCCCCCCCCCCCCCCCCCCCCCCCCCCCCCCCCCCCCCCCCCCCCCCCCCCCCCCCCCCCCCCCCCCCCCCCCCCCCCCCCCCCCCCCCCCCCCCCCCCCCCCCCCCCCCCCCCCCCCCCCCCCCCCCCCCCCCCCCCCCCCCCCCCCCCCCCCCCCCCCCCCCCCCCCCCCCCCCCCCCCCCCCCCCCCCCCCCCCCCCCCCCCCCCCCCCCCCCCCCCCCCCCCCCCCCCCCCCCCCCCCCCCCCCCCCCCCCCCCCCCCCCCCCCCCCCCCCCCCCCCCCCCCCCCCCCCCCCCCCCCCCCCCCCCCCCCCCCCCCCCCCCCCCCCCCCCCCCCCCCCCCCCCCCCCCCCCCCCCCCCCCCCCCCCCCCCCCCCCCCCCCCCCCCCCCCCCCCCCCCCCCCCCCCCCCCCCCCCCCCCCCCCCCCCCCCCCCCCCCCCCCCCCCCCCCCCCCCCCCCCCCCCCCCCCCCCCCCCCCCCCCCCCCCCCCCCCCCCCCCCCCCCCCCCCCCCCCCCCCCCCCCCCCCCCCCCCCCCCCCCCCCCCCCCCCCCCCCCCCCCCCCCCCCCCCCCCCCCCCCCCCCCCCCCCCCCCCCCCCCCCCCCCCCCCCCCCCCCCCCCCCCCCCCCCCCCCCCCCCCCCCCCCCCCCCCCCCCCCCCCCCCCCCCCCCCCCCCCCCCCCCCCCCCCCCCCCCCCCCCCCCCCCCCCCCCCCCCCCCCCCCCCCCCCCCCCCCCCCCCCCCCCCCCCCCCCCCCCCCCCCCCCCCCCCCCCCCCCCCCCCCCCCCCCCCCCCCCCCCCCCCCCCCCCCCCCCCCCCCCCCCCCCCCCCCCCCCCCCCCCCCCCCCCCCCCCCCCCCCCCCCCCCCCCCCCCCCCCCCCCCCCCCCCCCCCCCCCCCCCCCCCCCCCCCCCCCCCCCCCCCCCCCCCCCCCCCCCCCCCCTGTGAGCATATTGTATTGGATGAAATAACTGTTTGACTCAAAGTGTATCCAACCTACTGAATTCGAAGATCACGGCATTTCTAAATCATATTCATATATAAAGGCGGAATAAATCTTTGTCGTGGTTTTGAAGAAATAAATAACAAAACATAGAATAATGTATGGATATTCGTAATCGAATACAAATTGGATTTGAATTTAGTTCCCAGGGCCCAGGGTAAACATGAATGCTGATTCTCCCAAATTTTGAACGAAGCGGCAAAACACCCACTATCATTTGTCAGCTGCCCGAAGCCAGTGTTTGCGAGATGGAAATTACTGTCTACCCTTGACACTTCACATCCTAATCGACCCGATTTCCACTGCTGTCGATAGGGGTAGACTAGTAACTTCAATCAGACGTGACACAACCGCCTGTCTCCCCATTCAGACACAGTGGGCGCCAAACACACATTTGATTCAAACTCGTCCGAAAGACCTCTCTCTCTCCCTCAATTTTCTCATTCATACACGTGGGCGGCAAAACAAAGTCTCCTCGTCCGAAATCGATGTACGCAAATATTTTAAATAGGGGAAGGTGTGTAACTTCCCTCACACGTGACACAACGGCCCTACCTGTCAGCCCCGTTCATACACCGTGGGCGGCAAAATACCCTCTCCTCGCCCGAAATCGCTATCGGCAAATATTGGGGAGATGTGAGATTACCGTCCTATCCCCAACCGACGAGATGTCTGAAATTTTAAATGGGGGCTAAGTTCGTAACTTTCCCACTTTTCAGACAAGCACGTCCCAAAGTTTGAGATCCCCTCCCCCTCCATTTCCCCATTCATACACTGTCGGCGCCACAACAACCTCCCCACTCCGGCCAGCCTCCTCCGTCCGCCACCCCATCCTCCACCTTACCGGAGCCGCTACCCCTACCCCGTCGTCCACTTCAAGAGATGGGCGTCTCTCATCCACAGCGCCAGACCAGGATCCTTTCATCGCGTCCTCTCGCTTCATCGGCGGCGTCGTCCACCTTGTCATTGCCGCTCCTACGACTGCCTTATCCATGGCAACAAGACTTATCCCCCGATGCCGCCGTCTGCCGTCTGAAGTCTTGTTCCACACCGCCGACAGCCATCGCACCCACAGCACCCTCAACGTATCAGCAGGGGCCTACACGGCGTCGCGAGAGAGGTGGTACTCTTTCATATCTCCTAAAGTTATTGATCTCACCCAGAAAATAGATCGTAACTTGTTTACTATGCTTTTTTGTCCATACCAAATCGTAGTGGCCAGTTGAAAGCAAACATTAGTTGTGAAGTAACCTTTGTCCGGTTTACACCTTCAGATCCGCCATGGCATGGTCACTATACTCGTAAAGCTTATGGTTTTCCCCCCTTATATTCACTATCATCATCGTAGGTGCTTTGTGTCATGCTAGCACTGCTCCTCAAGACCTCAACCCATCAAGGGAAACAACATGCCACTCATAATTTCAAAGCTTAGTTGTTGAAATGCGAATCTGATACGATGCTCATATTACTAAAACAGAGAACGTTTAATTGGTCAGCTAATGTTCCTATATTCGTTTCGAAAAGCATGTGCGCCACATATAGAGAGACGGCAGGGATTTGCATTTCTCTGTGCGCTCTGGTTCATCATGGGTGGGCAACACACATTGTATTATCTAAAATCTGCTTGCTCTTTGTTATCATGTTCCTCTTCTGTTCTTCTTAATAAGTATATTACTTCCTCCGTTCCTAAAATGCCTTGGGTGCGTGTGTGTGTTGTGGTAGCGTGCGTTTGTACTGGGTGTTGTTCATCGTTGATTTATTTATAAAGCGGGGCGAAAGCCTTTTTTGGTAAAACATAAGTCTTTTTAGATATTCCAGTAAGAACTACATACGGATGTATATAGACATATTTTAGAGTGTACATTCACTCATTTTGCTCCGTATGTAGTCCGCATTCGAATCTCCTAAAAACTTATATTTAGGAACGGAGGGAGTAGTACAGGATGTTCTTTGTCGGGAAGTGGAGCAGGGCATTTGCAGTCGACATGTCTGTTGGGTCGCTTCAGATGGATGCTAAGTACCCTTTGCGCGTGATACTTAGGGTTTTCCCCTTTTATCTACACTACTAGGATCTGCGTAGGTGCTTTCTGTCGTACTAGCAGTACTCCACCCTTCAAGCTAAACAACACAGCACTCATAATTCCAAAGCTTAGTTGTTCAAATATGATTGTGATATGATACTGATATTAGTTAACAGACACATTTAATTGGTTAGCTAAAGGTCCCACTTGAGTTTCCAAATGCATGTCGCGACATATAGAGAGACGGTAGGAATTGCATTTCTTTGTCACTTGTTGACTGTACTTTCTTGTCCATACCAAATCATAGTTGTTATTTCAAAGCAAACATCGGTTGCTAAGTACCCTTTGTGCGGTTTGCAGCTTCAGATTTGCCATGACATGCCGCAGTCAACACTATACTCATCATGCTTATGGTTTCCCCATTTTATGATGACCACGATCAGCTTACGTGGTTCGTGTCATAATAGCACTGCTCCACCCATCAAGCTAAATAAGCTTAGTTGTACAAATTCGAATCTGATATGATGCTGATATTAGTAAAACTGAGACAGGTTTAATTGGTCAGCTAAATATTCCTACTTTAGTTTACAAATGCATGTGAGCCACATATGGAGAGACCGGAAGGAATAGTATTTTCCTGTGTGCTCTGGTTCATCATGGGTGGGCAACACACATTGTATTATCTAAAATCTCCTTGCTCTTTGTTATCATGTTCCTCTTCTGTTCTTCTTAATAAGTATATTACTTCCTCCATTCCTAAACTGCCTTGGGTGCGTGCATGTGTTGTGGTGGTGTGCATTTGGACCGGGTGTTGTTCATCGTTGCTTTATTTATAAAGCAGGGCAAAATCCTTTTTCGGTAAAACATAAGTCTTTTTAGATATTCCAATAAGAACTACATACGGCTGTATATAGACATATTTTAGAGTGTACATTCACTCATTTTGCTCCGTATGTAGTCCGCATTCGAATCTCTAAGAGACTTATATTTAGGAATGGAGGGAGTAGTACAGAATGTTCCTTGTCGGGAAGTGGAGCAGGGAAATTTGCAGTCGACAGGTCTGTTTGGACACTTCAGATGGATGCTTTCAACTATTCTAGATGATCTACCATAATATCCGGGAAATGTTGGGAGCTATGTCGTCTTTGAGATTCTAGACTGATAGTAACAGTATTGTGCCTTCAGTTGAATAGAGCTGCCCCTTTTGGAGCCGAACCCTTTCCGAAGCCTTTCTAGCCGTACCGACAATACAAGCCCATATGTTCCAGCTAGTTCCACTTTCATGATTTTACTCGTGATGCTTAGGGTTTTCCCCTTTTATCTACACTACTATGATCTGCGTAGGTGCTTTCTGTCGTACTAGCAGTACTCCACCCTTCAAGCTAAAAAACACAGCACTCATAATTCCAAAGCTTAGTTGTTCCAATATGATTGTGATATGATACTGATATTAGTTAACAGACACATTTAATTGGTTAGCTAAAGGTCCCACTTGAGTTTCCAAATGCATGTTGCGACAAATAGAGAGGCAACAGGAATTGCATTTATTTGTCACTTGTTGACTGTATTTTCTTGTCCATACCAAATCTTAGTTGTTATTTCAAAGCAAACATTGGTTGCTAAGTACCCTTTGCGCGGTTTGCAGCTTCAGATCTGCCATGCCACTGCCACGGTCAACACTATACTCATCATGCTTACGTTTCCCCATTTTATGATGACCACGATCAGCCTACGTGATTCGTGTCGTAATAGCACTGCTTCACCCATCAAGCTAAACAAGCTTAGTTGTACAAATTCGAATCTGATATTATGCTGATATTAGTAAAACTGAGACATGTTTAATTGGTTAGCTAAATGTTCCTACTTTAGTTTCGAAATGCATGTGAGCCACATATGGAGAGACCGGAAGGAATAGTATTTCTCTGTGCGCTCTGGTTCATCATGGGTAGGCAACATACATTGTATAGAAAGACTTGTAATAACTTCAATCTGCTTGCTCTTCTGCTCTTCTTTAACATGATCCTCTTCTCTTCTTCTTTAATAAGTATGCTCCTTGTTGGGAAGAGTAGCAGAGACATTTGCGGTCGACTGGTCAGGTCGAGTTGTTCTCCCTTAGTATATTTTGAATCTGTCAGGTCAGGTCGACTTGTTCTTCTTTACTATATGTTGAAGCTGTCATCTGCGAAGTATCATCACTTCTGGAGCTCTCATATTTTGAGTAGTAGGCCACATTATATTAATGCACATACCAAATTACAGCTTGCATGGCATCTCTCAGAAGAATTACAGAGATAGCACAAAGGGGTTTACAGGGAGGCAGTATTGGATTAGAATCAGTTCTGCATTACAAAGATAATCTCACTTATTTTTATGTTTTCATGCATGTCAGGTATTGAATATGATCAAAATGAATATGAGAATGGGCGCACGAGAGGGATATTGCGGAACAATCCACTGGCTAACAAACTTGGCATGGTGGAGGATGGCCTATCTTATTCACCCATCAAGGTGCTTGCTCTAACTTGGCAAGGTTGTATTGGTCGCACATATTTTGCATATGACCTCTTGCATTACTTCTACTTTGTTACACCACCATCTGCTTAGTTTAAGCATCATATATGAGTATATACCATACCTATCCATTTTCTGTACCTATTCCATGTGTCATCATACTATGTTTTTCCAGTCAAATGTTGTTCTTTCGTAATAGATGTCCAAAAGGAAGAGGGTGAGTGCAGATCCTCAAGGAGTACAAACTAGGTATTTAGAAATGGTAGTGATACCTGTTAAATCAGATAGATCAGCAGCCACAAAAAACACAGGCCCAACTGTACCACACTTTACCCCTACTCCACTGGCCAAACCCCTATTAGAACTGCGGAGAGCCCAGCGTCAGGTACTGTCTATGATATCAATTCAAAATGTGAACTCCTACATTTCTGCATGTGCCTTACCTTCTCTCTTGTATGAAAATTAATTTCAGATGAATCTCCTTTCTCAAAGGATCATAGGATCTCACAACAATACAGGGCACTGCATTGCTCTTGTCAGTACCTCTTGCCCTTTGTCAGCACACTTACACTCATTGTTGTTTGATTATGTAGCATCACTGTAAATGTTCGCTTCCTTATCCTCCCTTTGCTCAAAATTATAAGATCTATATTTACTCTTAGATAAATGTAGAATTAACACAATGGTTATGAAGTTTTGGGTTGCTCATGTAAGTACCTATTGTCATGTACTCCCTCCGTATCGAATTAATTGTTGCTCAATTGGATGTATTTAGAACTTCATAGTGCTAGATACATCCATTTGAGTGACAAGTAATAACGGACGGTGATAGTATTATTGTACTTGCATTGCGAGATAGTTGATTTTCTAGCATTACTCTGCATCTTATCTGCCCTGCCCTCCACTTTCTCCAAATTATCAGATCTACATTTACTCTTACCAAAATGTTGAATAAAGCCAATGCCACTGCACACGTTGATGTCTGCATTCCTCTTGTCAGTACCTTTTGCCTTGTAACGCTGTACTTAATTAATAGCTATTTGATTATGTATCATCACTCTGCACCTGAGCTTCATTATCCTCTATTTCTTCCAATATTATTTGATCTATATTTACTCTTTACAAAATGTAGAATAAAGGCAATGCTTATAAAGAAGTTTCTTTGAGGAATTTCTCGAATTATCCTTCCATTGACATGGAGAAGGGCTTTGTCCAGCCCATGTTAACATGTAATGTAAGTTCATCCTTCTCAAGCCTTCAAACTTTGTTCTAGTATAGATTTGGATAGGCATCATTTTCTCCACTGCTGTGTACTTTGGTGTTTACATCTGATTGGATGTTTGCAATAACTACCAGTTTTAAATTGTAGTTGTAAAAACATGTTCCTTATGCAGAACAGATCCATTTATTTGCCTATATAATTGTGAAACATGTTACGTGTCTCCTTGTTTTTCTTTCAGAGTCATATCTCTTATGCCAGGCAGAACTTTAGGGAAGATAGTGAGCCAAACCATCTTGAAGAGAGCGAGATGACCCCAAGGTCATGTCTTGATGAAGACAGTGAGTTGAAACTACTCACCAGCAGCTGTGAGACAACCTCTGTGGAGTTGCTGCCTCAATCAGTTCGACTTTTTCAGTCTCAACTTAAAGCGGAAAGGCTTGCTTCAGCTCAGCTCCGACTTGATGTCAATGATGCAAAGAAGACCTCAGAGGACAGCCTCGCGGGCTTAGGTGCTATACAGCTAGGGTTAGAGCATCTATCATTGACACAACTGAGGTCTCATCAGCTTGTTCTGCTGCTTACAGTGCACGTCCAGGCCAGGCCTAATGCCTTCTGAAGTGCTCTCAGTTTTGTATATTCTTTTGTCGGTGCGTTTATATGCACTGATGGCGACCTTTGATGCCCAGTGTATGTAATCCGCGGTCACATTGCGCTTTATTATCATCGGTGGCGAACTTTGATGCCCGATGGATGTAATATGCCGTAATTTCTTTATTGTATAGTCTAGGTTTATTCTTAGTTGGTATGCTATAATTTAGGCCAGAAGCTTCAACAGATCTCAATGTTGTCGGTCTTCAGGCCGGCCTGTAACTTGCTATGCTATATATGGGCCAAAACATGGGCCTATAATCATCTTGGGCCATTAGCAGGTCTAAACGTATAGTAGTTTTCCACCTTTAACAGGCCGAGTAAAGTTCTGGCCAGCTGGGCCAGAGAATACCATGGGCTTTTAACAGACTAAAAACTAGATTGGGCTAACTTTGAGGTGAAAAATTCACGGGCCAACACAGGCCAAAAGTGTCTTAGGCCCATGTTTGGCCCAAATAGAAAACGAGCCGTTAACAGGCCAAAATATATCTCTGGCCCAATAAAATTATGGGCTTTAAGCAGGCCTGTGTTAACGCGGGCCGTAGGCCCAACTGTGTCACGGGCCATTAACAAATGGGTTGTAAGCAGGCCAGATTCAACGCGGGCATTAATTAGGCCCAACTGTTACATGGGCCATTAACAGGCCGATAGGCACGTTGGGCTGAAATTTATCCATGAAGACTACGGGCCTTTAAGAGGCCTAAAGTCACTTCGGACAAGAAATATCCCACTTTCAGCACGGGCCGTTAAATGGCCTAAAGTGAAACCGGGCCGACAACAGCCCAGATGCACCACAGGCCGCTTACAGGCCGAAACTATTATCGGGCCGAACTGGTAAACGGGCATTTAACAGGCTGAAATACAAACCCATCTTAGAATTGACCCAAAAGAACAGTGGCCTGTTAACGGGCCAGATCTGATATGGGCCTTAATTTGACCCAAAACATGGTAGGCTGTTAATGGGCCAGCCCACTAGTGTCTGAAAAAAATATGGTGAGCCTTTAGCTGGGCCGGTCTTTTTACCTTAAATGGGCCACTGTTGGGCTGTGCCACGTGTCGACATATCATAGGCCTTTTCCGTCCATTGTAGGGATGACATCTGTCCCAACGATGAGCTGACACGTGGATCATCCGGTGAATGAGAATTTTACACATGGAAAATCCCCATTGGTCGGGGCTGTTAACGGGTTATCGGATCCAAACCGGAACCCGATAGCTTAACGGCGACCCGTTACGGTGGATGCCACGTGTCGGTCATCCTTAACGAAAACACTTCCATGACGCGTCATTTATCGTCATGGAAGTGGACACTTCCGTGATGATAATTTTGGTATTGTCATGGAACACTTCTACGATAGCACAGGTATAACTATCTTGATTCTGTCATAAAATCGTCATGGATGTACATGCATGATAGAAAACGTGACCTACTGTGACAAACACGTATCATCACGGAAGTGTATTTTTTTGTAGTGTGACTTTTGAGGATATCATACTTGCTATGATGGTTCTTGTGCTTAAATTGATTCAGTTCTCAGCCTAACGTGGCAAAGCTAACTTTACATACTATACTAATTTTGCCGTCCAAATAAAAAATGAAGATTAAAATGGTACTGACAGTAGCGATATAAAGCAAAGAAATTAATCAAGATGCAACCGTCACTCGCCTACTGCAATTCTCACGTGAAGACTGCAACACGAACATCCTAATTATCTGGAAAACTTGAGCCATAGTTGCTAAAATCACAATAATTGCATTTCATAAATTAAGGAACATAAGCATGGTACTCCTACTATTGCTGGCCACAAGTTAAGGCAGGGGATGTGGTCATCGTTCATGTATGTATCAACGTACAATATCAGTTTGATTGCACGTTTTGTATTGTATAGGACGTACTCCTTTCCCAAGTCCCAACATATGTATGTAGTGCTTCCTTGGGCCTGGTTTGTTCGTGCAACAGTTTCGAGTCTCGTGTTTAAAGCTCGACTGTCTCAACGTGATCAAAACGTTTCATCTTTCTTTTCTTTCCCTCAGGGAAGAGAGGATTTCGTTGTTGATTACTCAAGATTTCTAGAACCTCGAGCACTCAAGTGGTCGACATAACATGGAAACGAAATGAGCGCCAAATAACAGTACCTAAAAGAAGAGATCCATAGAGAAACATAAGCTACTACACAGCTCGTAGACATTCACGTTAGGAACAGGGGAATCAATCTTAGAGGTTACTGTCATTCGGCAGCTGCAGTTTTCACGTTAAGACTTCAGACTGTAACATGAATAGCTCGTTAAGTCAGCTATCGCACAACGGAGTTCTTTTCTGTGAGATCAAGTCTTTTATGTTGTTAAACTTTACTCCCTCCGTCCCATAATATAAGATGTTTTTACAACTTTTTTTTATGATTGATTTTTGACCTCGGGCATGTAATAAGGTAGCAGACGCTCTTGCACTGTTCGGGTGGAAGATGTAGCAGACAACCCAAGCCGTTTGGCCGGGCGCTGTACCTACTTTTGCCACTGTGTTTTGTTGCTAGCGATTCTGCTATGCACGTTCGGTAATGGAATGAATTGTTCCAAGTGTTTAGTGTCAGCCGTCTCAACATGGCCAAACATTATTTTTCTTCAACAAAGAGAGAACTCCACTGATTAATCAAAGTTTTTAGAGTCTCAAGCTCTACAGTGAGTAATACAAAAAGGAAAAGAAGAGCGCCAAACAACAATATATTGATCCTGCATTGCCTGCCGCGGTAGCTGGGGTGGTTCGTCATTTTGTTCTCTCCTTGTGACATAAATCCTCCAACTAGGCAGGGCCGTATATGAGAAAACATGGGCCCGGTGCGAAATCAAAAAATAGGCCCTCGATATCCTCATTGGTAGTGTCATTCACATGAACCTCATTAGTACTAGTATTTGCGCTTCCATTTTCAGAAGAAATATTTGGTTATTTTGCTCAAACTTACCAAAGGCGCCTTTTATGAAGAAATATTTGAACCTCATTAGTCCTTGAATCCTTCTTTTTTGTATATTTTTTATATCAGGAGTTCATGACTGTGCTAGAAAAACAATAAAGAAAAAAGAACTAAGGAACCAATATCATGTAGTAAAAACATACCATTATGAGCCAATATCATGTAGTAAAAGAACTAAGGAACCGAAGAAACATACCATTACCAAAGATTTGCACAGTAGCACTACGCTCTAAGCTTCTTGCGCACAATCTTGCCCTCATGATGTTGGTCTTCTCGTAAATGAAGTGACGCCATGGTTGTAGATGTACATGATGAGGGCGACATATGTCCCACTTGTTTTTATTTATGAGGTATGTACATATGGACCCCCGGGGAAATATCTGGTGCACCGGTGCATTTGGTGCTACCGGTGCACCCGATTGAGATTTTAGTCATTCTACGAATGTTGAAAATATCTAAAAATAACAGATAAATATGTTGTAGATCCAACAAAAACCCGTCATACTACAAAATTTCGTACCCAAATTTGAAACATAGTATGAGAATTAAAAATGACAAAATTCATTGATGATAAAGAAATGGGCTCAATTCAAGGCCCAGTTTGCATTAGATACTATTCACACCGTGATTTGTTATTTTTGTTTTTCAGTGTACACTTTTTATTTGGATTTCAAATTTCATATCATGATAGATATGTACCGTACTTACATCTTCACAAAATGTCATAATTTTTCAACACTTAAAGTGCATTTACGGAGACTAGGTGCACCGGTAGCACCAAATGTCCTGGTGCACCAGATACGTTCCCATGGACCCCCACATTTAGACTACTATTTAATGGCATTAAAGCAAACAAAATATGTTGCATTTAATATATTTTTGGAGGGAAGATGACATTTTATATAAAAGTTGGGATCTATCAGTCACTCTACTACTACTGAATACCGATAATTAAAAATTGGGTCTATGTTGTTAAAAATATCCAAATTACATTTTGTATTCAACCTATTAACTTCAAATATGAATATTAAAAAAGTGTACACCATGAATAACCTTTGGTTGTTGTGTATGATTTTTTTATTCCATGTACAATGTATCATTTTTAGAACATGTCAAATTAGAAACATCTGTTGCATGATTAAATAAATTGATTTTATTTAAAATTCTCTAAAAATATCAGCCATAGTATCAAATATCCAAATAACAAGAATGTTTTAACTTTGAAAAAAATGAAACAATTAATCTATACTTGTGAATATTTTGAAATACTATAACCATTTGATCTTTAACAGGTACTAATTCCTTAATGCACCCTCGCTACCGTGCACCAAATCCGCCTTCAATTCTTCTCATATCCTACTGTATGAACCTTGTATATAAGCGTCTGACTATGCAAGGTAAGTAATAAAAGTAGCAATAGGAAGCCATACTGATCAAGTGATCATGATGGAGGAGCTATAATACGATGTTCATATATACTTCTTGTTGAGTCTCTTGAGCTTTTCTTGTCGTTTGGTTTAGTTTAGAGAAAGTGAAAGAGGAATTATGAAGACACCATGTGTCCTACATAAATGTGTGCATATATAAGAAGACGATGTATGAGGTTGTGAGGCATCTGGAATGGAAAGTAGAAAGAGAAGATGAACTAACCTGGAAGTGCACCATAATTAGAAGCGAATAGCTCAAGAGCTTCATGCATCAACACCTAAAGCAGGGCTAGGCGGCTAGCAGAAACGACTTGAACTAACGTGGAAGTGCACAGCAATTAGTTGCAACCCTTTCCCAACTTCCCGAGATGGATCAGCAGACAACTGGTCGTGATCGAGTGAACTTCTCTGCAAATGTTTTTTACAGTTTTTTTTCTAGTGCTTGCGGCTTTGATGTGAGGGTTCACAAATCACAACTCACAAGATTGCTCCCGATGATGTGTGTGCGCGTGTGTTTCTCCAACGAAGGCCTTGAGTTATTATGCTAACGAGAACTTGCTACGGCTGCTAGTGGGCCTTTCAAGATCCAGTGCGACCTCGGCGTGAGGAGGAGGTAAATCTATAGAAAATTATGCATCATTGAGGATGCTCGCAGCAGTTTGGCGGTGAGTAATAGATGTTGGATGGTGGTCCGGATTCAGTAAGCTAGTTGGAGTCCGCGCGCACGCACCTACTGGTTCATATAACTTTGGGTCCGAATCAGCCAAATCGACGAGGTAGATCATTCAATTAGGGTGTGATGATGGATCAAAGTGCAATTGGACTCATAGTGTTGTTGTTATGTATATGCGCGCCTACGAGTGATGGAGTTGGCTGGAGGGATGATACAGATGTTCGTCGTTGAGCCTAAAAGAACAAAGTATCTAGACTTCCAGTTAAGAGTGGGATGTTGTCTAATATCGAGTGAACATCCGTGCGGACTATATATTCCTGGATTTTCTCACGGAAATTGTTGATTCTATGCTACGCACAACCGAGGCACGTTGATTCCTGTTAAGAGAGCGCTCTAGCGCGTGAATGAATTCAACGCATGACGGTGGCCCTGACTGTTTGGGCGGTCCACCCGTCATGGATCGCCCAGATAGGTCCCTGCCGCAGGCACCGACTATAGCAATCAGACTAGACGGCGGGGGCGAAGATGCCGCCATGCGGGTCCGCCAAGCCCTCACGAGCGGGAGGGGCTCGCAAGAAACCGGCCAATGACTGGTGGACCGGACGCGCTGAGTAGTGCACCCTGTCGGTGTCAAAATCGGCAGACCTCACGGTAGGGGTCCCGAGCAATGGATCTGAGATCGATGGGGAACAAGGGACGATGAACATGGTGTTTACCCAGGTTCGGACCCTCTCGAAGAGGTAATACCCTACGTCCTGCTTGATTGTATTGGATGTATAATACGGTTACAGAGTAGATCTACCTCGAGATCAGCATCAGCTAGATCCTAAGGTGATGAGGTGATGGATGTAGCTCTACCTCTAAAGACTACAACTCTCGGTTTATATAGACACCGATAGGGTTAGGGTTACCGAGGATAGATTACAATGAGGGGTAAAGAGATCCTGCCTATCCTTGACTTGGAGGGCGCACCACGGCTTCATAGATCTTCTGTCGTTATGCGGCTTCACCAGTCCGGCCCATATTCGATGGGCCGACCCCCTGAGGACCCCTTAGTCCATAACTCCCTCAGTAGCCCCCGAACTAGCCTCCAATATCGGGGATTGTCCTCTGGAATCATCATATCATCGGTTTGCGAGACGAGTTCTTCCATTCCTTTATTTGGTTTGGAGCCATATCAATCTCGTCGGATACTATCCGGAACCCGGACTAATATCGTGTTCGGGCCCGGACAGTCTCAAGAATCCGGGATCCGAAGATATCTCAAGATTGAGGTGGGACCATCAGAGTTAATCGCCATACCTCGGGGCAAGGGCTTCGTGCACCTTTTTAGAAGGCGTGCGGCCCAATGCCATCCTTCCACGAGCCCGTCCTTCCATCTTCAAGGTGAGACGCCTATTTATAGATCCAAAGGCGCGGGGGACAGTTTACCTCCCCCTTTCACAAGGAAGAACACCAAAAAAATTCCCAGGCGCCATGGCCGACCTCCCAGGTTCATCCTCGCGCCCGCACGGCCCACTCCCAGGCGATCGGTCAAGCTGTTCAGTTTCACACCTTCAGCTGAGTCACCTACAGACGCAGGGCTTCCTCCCTCCGGCAGATTTGGTTTCCGTCCGCACCGGTCTCATCTCCGTCGAAGGCCACGCCCTCGCCGAGAACACCCCCGCTCCGGGCAAGGAGGAGAGTGTATGTCTCGTGCCCTTCCTTCTAAGAGGTTTGGGCTTCCCCATCCATCCCTTTTTACGGGGTTTGTTGGAGTTCTATGGGATCCAGCTCCACAACCTCACCCCGGGGTCCATATTGCACATTTCCGGCTTTGTGGCCCTTTGCGAGATATTTTTGAGTTGCGAGGCCCACTTTGACTTGTGGAGGAAGTATTTCTGTCTTGTCCCTCGCCTCCGGGGAGGATCCATATTCGAGGTGGGCAACGCCAAAGTATGGCGGATAGCCGGGACAAGGTACCCAATTGGAACCCCACGAAAAGATCCCGAAGGATGGACCTCGGAGTGGTTTTATATTGAAGACGTTCCTCTCACCGATCCAATTCGGCAAGGGTTGCCCGAATACTCAAACGACCCGCCTATAAAGCGGTTCAACTGGCGGCCCAAAGGCCCTTCCCAAAAGGACAGCAAAGAGGTGCGTTCGTTGGCGACCAAAGTCAGGCTGCTAACTAGCCGTAAGCTGACCATGATCAAGGTGATGGCTATTGCCATGACCCGATGCGTGCAACCCCTCCAGCAAAGGGGTCATCCTTTATGGTGCTATAACGGGACTAGTGACGTAACCCGCTACCAGCGACAAGGGCCAGACGATAAGGCGGCTCTGGCCAAAATATTGGCCAATCTCTTCAAGGGAGAGGAGGCAGATTTTGCTCAAATGAGTATCCGGGAGATTGGGTAAGCCACAATCCACTGTCTTGAGCTCACGGATTACACCCGAACTCTGACTGGTTGTATTTGAACAGGGATGGAGGCGGCAAGTTGCGTCCATTAATTGCCCTCCTCCTGAACCAGAGGATCATTCCCGTGACGACGATCCGGGGTATCATGACGACCCAGAGACGTCGATCGATTTTGAAGACGGGGTATTTTATCAGGAGAGCCTTGACGGCGCCAAGGTCGCTCTGACAGTCGATCACCTAGGGGCTCTTCCCTCTTCCACAGTAAGTGAAAAGAGGACCCTCTCCCGAACAGGGCGCTCATCTCGCGCTATTCCCAACGTGCTGACTTCTGCTCCCAAGGGTCACCGCACTACGCGTCAGACTGTCTTGGGAGGAGCGCCGACCGCGCCAGCTTCGGCCCCTAACGGGAGACCAAAGCGGAAAGCCTCCGCCGAAGCGGAAGCACCTGCCTCCTCGGCCCAGAGGTGACGTGTTTCGGAATTACAGGGAGGGTTGCTTTTAACACCCTTTTATTAAAGCTTGCTTAATTTTGCAGAAGAAGAATGCCACTACATCAGTCCAAAGACTCCCCGGGTGCGCTGAATTGCAGCTCCGGTCCTAAGTCTTTAGCACAAGCCGGGGCTTCCTCCGAACACGCGGCAGCCGGCGTGCCTTCGGTGGATTCCGATGATGTTTCGGTCACCAGCTCCGAAGTCGAGAGCGTAATGAATCATCGCTGTCGGAGGGAAACTTTACGTCATACTGCCTTTGCCGACCAGGAATTTAGTGCCTTTAATTCGGTGGATGCGTACCTTGGAGCGGCCCGGACAGGTCTTGAAGGGATCGCCGGCCTTTTTGCCACGAGAGTGCAGGTACGTAAATAAAATAGCTTAAAAGCATATCGTGTTCCCTGACCAACTAGCCCCCAAACCTTAATTTGGGCGGGACGACCAAGGTAAGGATTTCTAATGATATGATTTTTGTAGGCCACGAAAGAGCAGAGCAAAAAGCTGTCCGAGGACCTTGAGGTAAGCCGGACACAGTTGGTCAAAACCAGGGCCGAACTGGATGCGGCTCGAAAAGCCGGCAGTGATTTGTCCGGTAAGTAGAAAAAAACTGTTTCTCAATGCGTAGAAAGGTGTACGGTGTCTTCTATGTATTAACACCTTTTTCCCCATATAGCCGCGGAAGCTGTAAGCGGGTTGCGGAAGGAGCTAGAGGCTGGTAAACGAGTGCTGACGCAAAGTCATGAAGAGAAAAATGAGCTCAAGGCAGAGAATCAGCGGAAAGCCGAGGAAATTGAGAGTTTGAAGACTCAGTTGGCACAAGCCTTAGAGGAAAACCAGAAGCTAAAAGGTGGCATATTTGGTAAGCACTGATCTTGCCATTCTGTTAGCAAGTACCATTGGCATTTTAATAACGAAATGCAACATCTGCTTTTTAGGTCTCCTGACTGGGCGGCCCGAGGAAGAAGTCAGCACCTATGGCGGGAACCTTTTAAAGGAGCTGACGAAGACTCATGAGAGGGCCCGGAAGGCCATGAAGAGCATGGTCAAGGCGTTATGGCCGTCAGATGTGCCGCCAGAGGGTATGGCCGAACTGGCTGAATGCTTTAAAGGAGCCCGGCGACGTTTTGAATTGTGGAAGATCTCAGCTTGTCGAGAGGGAGCGCGCGAGGCCTGGGCAATGGTAAAGACCCGTTACACCAAACTGGTCCCAAAGCATATGGCTCGAGTTGGACCAGTGGGTCCTGATGGTCAAGAGATACCCCTCAACTTGGTATATGAAGATGTGATGCCTGCCGCTCGCTATTCTCAGCAAGACTGTGCTTTGGACCGGCTGATAGACAATGTCGATCGGGAGTAGTTTTGTCAACTCTATGTATCTATGTACTTTACATTGACTGAGCTCGATCCGCATTTCTTTTTATTTGTAAGGAATGTTGTCTTAACCGGCCATCGGCTTCTACCTCCCCGACCAGTAATCGGGAAGTGTTCCGTACTACGTGCCTCGAGAAACAAGGAACACTTCAGGGAACCAGGCAATCCGGCCATCTGGCTTGAACAGACGAAACATGTGCGGAGAGTTATGTTATATTACTGTTTGACGTAAGAAGCATCTTCCAATGAAAATAGTTCCTCCAAGGGTTCCTTTCTTCGGGCAAAATTATAGTCTGGATACATAAGATCAACGGAAACCAATGGCTTCGAGAAACCCTGGTGGTGAGCGTGAGGCCATATTCACTTCCCTTGGGCCGACTTATTATATTTTGTAAGAACGCTAGCTTTCGGCTTCACCCGTCTAAGGTACGGTCCCGGATAACCCGGTCGTAACAATCGCAGAGGTGCTCCCTTTACTCCCTAGCCGAACAGTCGGGAACGTAGGGGTAACCACAGGAGCCAGGCGACCCAGCATGGCAAAGATCTTAAGTCAAATAAGTGCATATGTTGGCTTAACATGTGTGAGAAGGATGCAATCGGTACGAATGCGATTTATACGTTATTCGGCTCTTCTAAGGCAGCCCCCATGCAAAGCTGGGTGGTACATTCAATGATGTATATAGTACGAGCTTGGTATGGTTCGATTTAGCCGAACGCTCGCCATGTCGAAAACAAAGAAAGAAAAACAAAAGAAGGAAAAGGTAAGGATGTATGTCAAACTCAGGCGTAAAAGCGCCGTAGCCAGGCTGTGTTCCACGGGTTCGGCTCGAGGCAGTCATCGGATGGGCGGCGAAGGCGATATGCTCCTCCTATAAGTACTTCATCAATGATGTACGGGCTCTCCCGTTTGGGTGATAGTTTATTCTTCTGTTTTTCGGGGAGTCGGAGGATGAGGTCTCCCACGTTGTATGTCTTCGCCCGGACTTCATGGTTATGGTAACGCCGTGCTTGCTATTGATAGAACACGGATCGAGCCCGAGCTATATCCCGTTCTCCTTCCAGAGCATCCTGCCGATCTAGCTTGGCTTCCTTTTCTTCGTACATGTGCACTCTAGGCGCATCATGGATAAGGTCACATGGGAGGATAGCTTCCGCACCATATACCATAAAAAATGGTGTGTATCCGGTTGACCCGTTATGAGTAGTGCGCAGCCCCCATAGTACGGAATCGAGTTCTCGACCCAATGGCAGTCCGATTGTTTAAGTGATCGGACTAGGCGAGGCTTGATGCCGCTCATAATGAGCCCGTTGGCCCGTTCTACATGTCCATTGGTTTGCGGGTGGTATACCGAAGCGTAATCGAGCTTGATGCCCATTTTGCCGCACCAGTCTTTGACTTCCTGGGCGGTGAAGTTGGTACCATTATCGGTAATTATGCTGTGGGGGACGCCATAACGGTGTACGACGTCGGACAGGAAGTCGACGACCGGTCCGGATTCTGCCGAAGTGACGGGCCTTGCCTCGATCCACTTGGTGAATTTGTCGACCATGACCAATAGGTACTTCTTTTAGTTTGTCCCCCCTTTGAGTGGCCCGACCATGTCGAGACCCTAGACCACGAAAGGCCATGTTATTGGTATCGTCCGAAGAGCTGTGGGGGGCATGTGGCTTTGATTTGCGAACAGCTGGCATCCGACACAATGTTGGACTAATGTCCGGGCATCTTCACGGGCGGTAGGCCAGAAGAAACCTGCTCGGAAAGCCTTGCTGACCAAAGCCCGAGCTGCCACGTGGTGTCCGCCCATGCCCACGTGTATTTGTGCCAGGAGTTGCTGCCCCTCTTCTTCAGAGATGCACCTTTGTAAGATTCATGTGGTACTCTTCTTATAGAGTTCACCCTCATGGACCTTGTATGCTTTAGAGCGCCGAACTATACGTCGTGCTTCACTCTGATCCTCCGGAAGCTGATGTTGTATCAGGTAGGCTAGCAGGGGCTCTGTCCAGGGTGGGATTACGGCCATGACTTCGTGGGCGGAAGGTGTTTCCTCGAGTGCGGAGCCGCCGATGAAATGATCGTCAGGTTTGTTTTCTGGTGAAACATTGTGAGCGGGCTCATTGGTTGGTGCGCCGGTGACGTCGTCCTGCCACACCACGGAGGGCTTCAAGAGCCGCTCGAGGAAAGTGTTTTTGGGAACCGGGTCGCGCTTGGCGCCCATGCAGGCGAGGACGTATGCTGCTTGATTGCTATCTCTAGCGACATGGTGGAGTTCTAGGCCCTCAAATCGGGCCGATATCCGGAGGACCGCGTTTCTGTATGCCGCCATCTTGGGGTCCTTGGTGTCGAATTTTCCATTGACTTGAGAGATCGCTAGGTTTGAATCTCCCCTTACCTCAAGGCGATGCACTCCCATTGACGTGGCCATAAAAAGACCATGTAGTAGCGCTTCGTACTCGGCTGCGTTGTTGGAGTCCATGTACATTATTTGTAGGACATACAGAACAATGTCACCTGTAGGGGAGATTAGGATGACCTCAGCCCCCAGTCCAGCTAACATTTTTGAGCCGTCGAAATACATTGTCCAGTGCGAATATGTACTGTACTCCCGGGGTAGTTCGCCTTCGGTCCATTCTGCTATGAAATCGGCCAGCACCTGAGATTTAATAACTCGGCGTGGTTTGTATATTATCTCGAAGGGAAGGAGCTCGATGGCCCATTTGGCGATGCGGCCCGTGGCGTCCCTGTTGTTGATTATATCATTCAAGGGGACCTCTGATGCCACTGTGATCGAACATTCTTGAAAGTAGTGTCGTAGCTTTCGGGACGCCATAAAAACCGTATAGGCTATCTTTTGATAGTGCGGGTATCGTGATTTGCATGGCGTAAGTACCTCGGACACATAATAGACCGGCTTCTCGACTTGGAACTTGTGGCCCTCAGACTCCCGCTCCATGACGAGCATCGCGCTAACCACCTGATTGGTGGCTGAAATGTATAGTAGCATGGGCTCACCGACGCTGGGTGCAGCCAGGATAGGGTAGCCAGCGAGAAGTGTTTTAATCTCCTCGAGCACCGTAGTTGCTTCGTCTGTCCATTGGAAGTTCTTGGTCTTTTTTAGCAGTTTGTAGAGTGGCATTGCCTTTTCTCCGAGGCGAGATATGAAGCGGCTCAAGGCTGCCACGCATCATGCCAGCTTCTGGACAAGCTTGAGCTCTTTTGGTATTGCGAGCTGAGACAATGCTCTAATTTTGGCCGGATTGGCCTCGATTCCTCTATGGGAAACGATGAATCCTAGCAACTTTCCGGCAGGGACCCCTAAGACGCATTTTTTGGGTTGAGACGTATGTCGTAAGCTCGCAAGTTGTCAAAGGTTTGGCGTAGGTCGTCTACCAGTTGGTCGAAGTGTTTGGTTTTGACAACCACGTCATCCACGTATGCCTCGACCGTTCTGCCAATTTGGTTTTCGAGGCATGTTTGAATCATGCGCTGGTATGTGGCTCCTGCGTTTTTTAGCCCAAACGGCATGGTGTTGAAGCAGAAAGGCCCGTAAGGAGTGATGAATGCGGTTGCCGTCTGGTCGGACTCCTTCATCTTGATCTGGTGGTATCCGGAGTATGCGTCAAGGAAGCATAGCGAGTCATGTCCGGCGGTGGCGTCGATGATCTGGTCTATTCTTGGTAGGGGGAAAGGGTCCTTGGGGCAGGCTTTGTTAAGGTCTTTGAAATCGACACAGAGCCGCCAGGATTTGTCCTTCTTGGGTACCATAACCAGGTTTGCTAACCACTCGGGGTGCTTGATTTCGCGGATGAATCTGGCCTCCGGCAGTTTTGCGAGCTCTTCGCCCATGGCTTGTCGTTTGGGTTCGGAAAATCAGCGTAGAGTTTGTTTCACTGGCTTGAATCCTTTGAAGATGTTTAGGCTGTGTTTCTGCCAGCTTGCGTGGGATTCCCGACATGTCTGAGGGGTGCCAGGCGAATATTTCCCAGTTTTCATGTAGGAATGTTCTTAGCGCCTCGTCGACTGCGGGGTCCAGTTGTGCTCCTATGGATGCCATTTTATAGGGATCTATTGGGTGAACTTGAAATTTTACGATTTCATCTGCTGGCTTGAATGATGTGTTTTTTTGTCTTTTACTGAGGACCACATCATCCCTGTCGACTGTAGTGCGTAATGCTGTCAACTCTTCGGTCGTGAGGGCTTCAGATAGTGCCTCTAGGGCGAGGGATGCCATCTTGTTTTCGGCTCGCAAGGCTTTGCTCGGGTTGCTTTTAAGTGAAATTACCCTGTTGGGCCCTGGCATTTTGAGTTTCATATACTCGTAATGTGGTATGGCCTGAAATCTCGAGAATGCCTCGCATCCTAGCAGGGCGTGGTATCCGCTGCGGAAGGTCACAATGTGAAATAGCAAGGGTTAGGATCTGTAGTTGTTGGGTGTGCCGAACACCACATCCAGGGTTATGCGTCCCGAGCAGTGTGCCTCCCTACCGGGTATTATACCTCAGAATGTGGTGTGGCTGCGTTCGATGTGAGATCTGTTGAACTGCATCTTGTCGAGAGTAGCCTCATAGATGAGGTTGAGGCCGATGCCTCCGTCCATCAGCACTTTAGTCAGCCGAAAACCATCGACAATGGGGTCGAGGACCAGTGCAGCCGGTGCGTGATTGTTATGGGGACTTGGCTCGTCCTTCTCGTCGAAGGTGATAGGCGCGGCTGCCCACGGCTGTGCGGCCGTCACTTGATATATCTGGCTGAGCTCTCGAAGAGCCTTTTTTCCTTTTAATGTTTGAGGCAAACGGCTCATAGACCGTAAGGACATTGTGGTCCTGTGGTGAAGCCGCAGACTACTTATCTGGAGGTGTAAGGCCCAAGATTGACTCGCCATGTTTGGCCACTTGTCTTACCACCCAACAGGCTCGAAGTTTGTGGGTTGGGTTTGCGTCTAGCAAGACCGAGTGTATTGGGCACGGTTTATCCAGCAACTCATCCAGCACTGATCTAGGTCTGGTTTTCTTTTCGTCGGGCTCGCGTTCCGGCGACCTACGTGTGTATGCTAGTTTGACGCGAGACTTTCCATGTTGCGTGATGGGCGGTGTCCCCATGTTCATCTGTTGTGCCCTCCACGTGTTTTCCATGGCGCAATACTTGCGTACCATGTCTGATAGTTCGGTGAAGCTTTGAACTCGGCGACGAGCGAGGGCGTTCAAGAGGCCCTCGTCCTTGCAGGTGAACTGGAAAGCTTTGATTACCTCTTTGTCGCAGCAAGATGCCATCCTGTTTTTTCACAAGGAAAAATCTAGCCCAATAATGATGGACTATCTCGTTGGCAGCTGTTTGACATACATGAGGTCCCATATGTCCGGATTTCCCGAATTCGGGAGTATTCCGCATGGTGGGTGGGTGGGAAAAATTCTGGGATTCCCACCTGCGGCGGACCCGGATTATCCTCAATAGGAGGTTGAGTTGCGTCCGGTCTTGATCGCATAGGGTTCGGATACGGACTGATGTGCGGCTGGATCGGCTCGAGGCCGGATCCTACTTTAGGGCTCAAGTCCGGATGTATTTCTGGGCTGGTGTCTGACTCCGAGCTAGAGACTCGAGTGTACACTGTTTTTAGCTTATAAGGTTGTGGCCCCTCCTGGGCCTCTTCGACGGTGGCGACGAGGTGCGTGACCGGAGGGGTGTTGATTTATCGATCGTCGGGTTTAAGCCCGACCTGATCCTAGGCCGTGGGCCTGATAACGGAGATTCCCATTGCGTGGAATAGACTTGCAAGGTGGTCTGCCGGCTGGGCACACGGGGGTGCCGAATACTCCAATGATTCCGCGGGGGATCTTGTGGACGGTCTGTCGGAGTCTGATACGTCTCCAACGTATCTATAATTTTTGATTGTTCCATGCTATTATATTATCTATTTTGGATGTTTTATATGCATTAATATGCTATTTTATATTATTTTTGGGACTAACCTATTAACCTAGAGCCCAGTGCCAGTTTCTATTTTTTCCTTGTTTTTTATCCTCGCAGAAAAGGAATATCAAACGGAGTCCAAATGCAATAAAACTTCACGATGATCTTTCTTGGACCAGAAGACACCCAGGGGACTTGGAGTCCAAGTCAGAAGAGCCGCGAGGCGGCGACAAGGGTGGAGGGCGCGCCCTCCCCGAGGGCGCGCCCCCCTGCCTTGTGGGCCCCTCGGGACTCCTCTGACCTAGCCCTTCCTCCTATATATTCACATATATTCCAGAACCACCAGAGCAATCCACGAAAACACTTTTCCACCGCCGCAACCTTCTGTTCCCGTGAGATCCCATCTTGGGGCCTTTTCCGGCATCCCGCTGGAGGGGGAATCGATCACGGAGGGCTTCTACATCAACTCCATTGCCCTTCCGATGATGCGTGAGTAGTTTACATCAGACCTATGGGTCCATAGCTAGTAGCTAGATGGCTTCTTCTCTCTCTTTGATTCTCAATACAATGTTCTCCTTGATGTTCTTGGAGATCTATCCGATGTAATCTTCTTTTGCGGTGTGTTTGTCCCCCCCCCCCCCCCCCCCCCCCCCCCCCCCCCCCCCCCCCCCCCCCCCCCCCCCCCCCCCCCCCCCCCCCCCCCCCCCCCCCCCCCCCCCCCCCCCCCCCCCCCCCCCCCCCCCCCCCCCCCCCCCCCCCCCCCCCCCCCCCCCCCCCCCCCCCCCCCCCCCCCCCCCCCCCCCCCCCCCCCCCCCCCCCCCCCCCCCCCCCCCCCCCCCCCCCCCCCCCCCCCCCCCCCCCCCCCCCCCCCCCCCCCCCCCCCCCCCCCCCCCCCCCCCCCCCCCCCCCCCCCCCCCCCCCCCCCCCCCCCCCCCCCCCCCCCCCCCCCCCCCCCCCCCCCCCCCCCCCCCCCCCCCCCCCCCCCCCCCCCCCCCCCCCCCCCCCCCCCCCCCCCCCCCCCCCCCCCCCCCCCCCCCCCCCCCCCCCCCCCCCCCCCCCCCCCCCCCCCCCCCCCCCCCCCCCCCCCCCCCCCCCCCCCCCCCCCCCCCCCCCCCCCCCCCCCCCCCCCCCCCCCCCCCCCCCCCCCCCCCCCCCCCCCCCCCCCCCCCCCCCCCCCCCCCCCCCCCCCCCCCCCCCCCCCCCCCCCCCCCCCCCCCCCCCCCCCCCCCCCCCCCCCCCCCCCCCCCCCCCCCCCCCCCCCCCCCCCCCCCCCCCCCCCCCCCCCCCCCCCCCCCCCCCCCCCCCCCCCCCCCCCCCCCCCCCCCCCCCCCCCCCCCCCCCCCCCCCCCCCCCCCCCCCCCCCCCCCCCCCCCCCCCCCCCCCCCCCCCCCCCCCCCCCCCCCCCCCCCCCCCCCCCCCCCCCCCCCCCCCCCCCCCCCCCCCCCCCCCCCCCCCCCCCCCCCCCCCCCCCCCCCCCCCCCCCCCCCCCCCCCCCCCCCCCCCCCCCCCCCCCCCCCCCCCCCCCCCCCCCCCCCCCCCCCCCCCCCCCCCCCCCCCCCCCCCCCCCCCCCCCCCCCCCCCCCCCCCCCCCCCCCCCCCCCCCCCCCCCCCCCCCCCCCCCCCCCCCCCCCCCCCCCCCCCCCCCCCCCCCCCCCCCCCCCCCCCCCCCCCCCCCCCCCCCCCCCCCCCCCCCCCCCCCCCCCCCCCCCCCCCCCCCCCCCCCCCCCCCCCCCCCCCCCCCCCCCCCCCCCCCCCCCCCCCCCCCCCCCCCCCCCCCCCCCCCCCCCCCCCCCCCCCCCCCCCCCCCCCCCCCCCCCCCCCCCCCCCCCCCCCCCCCCCCCCCCCCCCCCCCCCCCCCCCCCCCCCCCCCCCCCCCCCCCCCCCCCCCCCCCCCCCCCCCCCCCCCCCCCCCCCCCCCCCCCCCCCCCCCCCCCCCCCCCCCCCCCCCCCCCCCCCCCCCCCCCCCCCCCCCCCCCCCCCCCCCCCCCCCCCCCCCCCCCCCCCCCCCCCCCCCCCCCCCCCCCCCCCCCCCCCCCCCCCCCCCCCCCCCCCCCCCCCCCCCCCCCCCCCCCCCCCCCCCCCCCCCCCCCCCCCCCCCCCCCCCCCCCCCCCCCCCCCCCCCCCCCCCCCCCCCCCCCCCCCCCCCCCCCCCCCCCCCCCCCCCCCCCCCCCCCCCCCCCCCCCCCCCCCCCCCCCCCCCCCCCCCCCCCCCCCCCCCCCCCCCCCCCCCCCCCCCCCCCCCCCCCCCCCCCCCCCCCCCCCCCCCCCCCCCCCCCCCCCCCCCCCCCCCCCCCCCCCCCCCCCCCCCCCCCCCCCCCCCCCCCCCCCCCCCCCCCCCCCCCCCCCCCCCCCCCCCCCCCCCCCCCCCCCCCCCCCCCCCCCCCCCCCCCCCCCCCCCCCCCCCCCCCCCCCCCCCCCCCCCCCCCCCCCCCCCCCCCCCCCCCCCCCCCCCCCCCCCCCCCCCCCCCCCCCCCCCCAAAAATATTTTATCTTTTGTTTATCTATCTCTATCAGATCTCACTTTTGCAATTGACCGTGAAGGGATTGACAACCCCTTTATCGCGTTGAGTGCAAGTGTTTGATTGTTTGTGCAGGTGTTGATGATTTGTGCGTTCTTCTCCTGCTGGATTGATACCTTGGTTCTTAACTGAGGGAAATACTTACCTCTACTGTGCTGCATCACCCTTTCCTCTTCAAGGGAGAAACCAACGCAAGCTCAAGAAGTAGCAGGAAGAATTTCTGGCGCCGTTCCCAGGGAGATCTATACCAAGTCAAGCCTACCAAGTACCCGTCATAAACTCTCATCTCTTGCATTACATTATTCGCCATTTGCCTCTCGTTTTCCTCTCCCCCACTTCTAAAACGATTTTCGAATTTTTTTTGCCTTTTTATTTGCCTTCTTTCCGTTTGCCTTTATGTCTTACTTGGCTTGTTTGCTTGTCCGCTTGATATAATTGGGTGTTTATTGAAATTCAGAAACAAAAGTTTATGGATCCTCATCCACTTGCTAATCTTTTTATGAGATACAATTATGATGAACCAATTGCTAGTGAGTTTTGTGCACTAGATTATCTTTATGAAGTTTTGCTTGAAATTCGTGAATCTAAAAATTGTGATGAAGAAATTTATGAAGTGATTCACGATAGCTCCTTGAATAAAAAGCATGATTGCAATGGTTTTACTATAAATTCTATTGATGTCGATTGTGCTAATAATATGCAAAACCCTAAGCTTGGGGACGCTAGTTTTGCTATGTCCACTACTTATTGCAATGATCATAATTGGGGTGATTTTTCTTATGATCTTGAAAATTTATTTAAGCCTCATGATGAATGTGTTTGCATTAATATTGAAAGTGGGTTTGGAAGAGTTTCAACTTTAGGAAATAATAATCCCACTACTTTGGAGTTTGATCAATCTTATGAAATTTTTGATAAAAGTGGGCTTGGAGAAGTAATGACTTTATTTTATGTTAATCCCACTATTTTGGAAGAGTGTCAACTTTGCATGCATGCGGATCATGAAGAGAAAATTTTATGTGATAGCTATATTGTTGAATTTTATTATGATCCTACATGTAATTATTATGAGAGAGGAAAATATGGTTGTAGAAATTTTCATGTCACTAAATTACCTCTCGTCATGTTGAGATTGCTATTATTTCTTTCTTCTTCCATGCCTATGCTAGTTATTTCTTGTCTTGATAATTTATTTGCTTATAAAATGCCTAAGCATAGGAAGTACGTTAGACTAGGTGTGTTTGTCCTATGTTTTATGATGCTCTCTTTGTGCTTCAATTCTTGTCTTTCGTGTGAGCATCATTGAAATCTCAATGCCTAGCTAAAAGGCTTTAAAGAAAGGCGCTTGTTGGGAGACAACCCAATATTTTTCTTTTATGTTTTTATCAATAAATTTTTCATCTAGCCTCTGGTTAGATGTGTTTTGGTGTTTTAATTAGTGTTTGT